>JAODAL010019490.1:0-71850 GCA_025379985.1 Phyllomedusa bahiana | reverse complement strand
CCACATATTGGACAGCAAACGCAGGGAGGACCTACATCCTTCAGCCAAACATGCAAACTGGTAGCACAAGATGCACAGCATATATGAGGAACCCATAATTTGCCCTTGTCTCCAATTCTGCTTCTAACGTGTGACTCATATGCCGTCTTTATGAGAGATGTCATACTCCATCTCTGTGCTTTCAAAGTGAACTTGCTACAGATGTAACAAAATGTGTCACGGTTATTGCAACATTTCAGAAAGGTATTTGACCTGTGGTGAACATCTTAGTAGGCTTATATTTTACAACTTGGCCCACAATCCCCTCAAGCTCTGCAATAAGGACCTCACCACAATCAGCACGCAAGCTATTAATTCCAAGGTATTTATTGTCCGTTACAATGACATTACCCTGCACATTTACCAGTGTCAGAGGACACATTCCCCTGTGCCTACCGCTCAACAGCTCTGTTCAGCAACAGACCTTCTGCAGCAACGTTTGGAGATGTTTCCTTCACATCTCCTGTAACAGTCTCTAAGAGAGAATTCTAAAATTCTATCAGGGTCACTCCTGTATCTTGCACACACTCCAGGTCTCAATGTGCGCTGGAGTCAATGGCAGACAAACTTACAAACCCAGTACCAGTCATAGCAGCCCAGCCATCATATTTATGGTTCTCCTACTCAAACACCAAACTTGCTGTGTTCACATTAGGCAACTCAGTAAATTAACACTTGTAGGTGCAGCTGACATCTGGCTGCAAATGAAACCCACCTGTAGGTTGTCACAGAACACAGGAGGGCCATCACTTCTTTATTTTTCTGTGTACGGAGATGTGTAGAGGCTTGTTTTTTGCGGGATGAGTTGACGTTTCTATTGGTATCTTTTTTTGGGGGGCAAGATTTTTTGATCGTTAAATCCATTTTTGGAAAACAGGGTGAAAAAAAATACTGAAATCCGAGTGTTTTTTTTTTTTATTTTTAAAACAGCACACAACAGCAGCATACTATATTATTTTACCCCGGGGTCGATACACTTACGGCGATGCCCAATTTATATAGTTTATGTTGAAGCGCTTTAAAAAAAATAGCTTTTATTGTGTAAAACAATATTTATGCTTCGATATCTTCTATGTAACCACTTTTAAATAAAGCACTTGGTGTTTATATGGTGTTTCACACTTTTTATCCTTTTTATGGCAGCGTGAACAAAAATCCAATTATTTGATTGCTTGTTTTTTAATGGTGTACATTAATTTACTTTAAAATTTAATGGACAATTTATGGGGAAGGTCATTACGCATGGGGCAATACCAAATAGGTACTTATTTATTTTGATTTTTTTTGGGGCATTGGCATTTGGAAAAAGGGAAAAGGGCAGTGTACATGTTTTTTTTTTTATGGTTTTGTTTCACTTTTTTCATTTTTTAAAAATTTTTTACCACTTTTTTTTACTTTTTTCCCCAATGGGCTTTTATCAGCATCTCAATCGCTTTTACAAGGGGGACCATAAACACATTTTTGCTGTCTACGTCTCCATGGGGACTGTCAACGCCCTGCCTGGGAAAGCACACAATTATTGCCGGGGAGGGGATGTCCTGACAGCCCAGGGAAATGTTTTTTTCACTTCCCGGGGTCCTTAGGGGAAAATTGCAGCTGATCATGCCGTTGCTTTCCAAACAGGGAAAGAACCCCTTCTTCTGTCTGTGACTTAGCTCCGGGGGTTTAACCCCTACCGCCGTTTTTACCCCCAGACCCGTTTTGGCCTCTCGCAGAGCCCATTTTTTTAAATCTAGAAAGTGGCACTTTAGTGAAATAACTTTTTGACCTTTTACCTATCCATATATTCAAAATTGTTTTCTATGACACATTGTGCTTTTAACTTTCAAGAAAATTTTTGGCCCAAAAAGTACTTTTTTATTTGAAAAAAATATAAAGTTGTGAAAAATTTGAAAAAATTTACCATTTTCAAACTTCAGAAATTTCTGCATGTAAGACAGATATTTTGTCCCACTCAAAATAGTTTATAATTTCATCTCCCATATGTTTTACTGTAGGTTGGCATAATTTTTTTTTTTATTACAAAGGGGGCTTAGAAATTTAGTAGTAATTTTCATATTTTCAAGAAAATTTGCAATATACATTTTTGTAGGGACCAGTCCAGATCTAACGTGATTTTGATTGGCCTGTATGTTAGATACCCCATAAATGACTTAATCTAAGAAACTACCTCCCTTATAGAATTCAAAACAGCATTTAGGAAGTTTATTAACCCATTAGGTGTTTCACAGGAATTAAAGAAAAATGGAAGTGAAATTTTGAAATTTCACTTTTTTTTGCAGATTTTCAATTTTTATCCATAGTTCACAAGAACACGGTAGATGTGATCAGGGAAATGCAAATAAGTATTAATTCCTCAGATTCTGCTGTTTTCAGAGATATCCCATATGTGGCCCTAGTGTGCGATTTGGCTCAACCACAAGCCCCAGAGTAGGAGTAACACCTACCAGACTCTGGGGTCTCATTTTCATTACGATTTTATTTCGGCACCATTTAAGTTTTGCGGACACCCTAAGGCACTAAAACTTAAACTCCCCTAAAAGACTCCATATTGGAAATTACACCCCTTAAGGAATATATCCAGGGGTGCAGTGAGTATATTAACCTCACAGGTGTTTCACTAATTTTTTTAGCATTAGGCTCTGAAAATAAAAAAAAATTTTTTTCCAGCAATCTGAAATTTTAGCTGAAAATGTTACATTTTTACATGGAATCCTGGAAAAAAAACCCCCCAGAATTTTGTTACACAATTTTTTCCAATTAAGCAAAAACCCGCTAGGGGTAAACTGCTGTTTGGGTGCATGGCGGGGCGTAAAAGGGAAGGGAGTGTTATTTGGTTTTTGGAACAGGGATTTTGGGGGGGCCTTCGCATTTTCCAAGAGTTTCCCCATTTGGATTAAAACACCGTCATGGATCTCATCTAGGGGGGTTACTGTGCTTTGGTGCACAGGTTTTTCCACATTTTTTTTTTAGCATTCCCCGGGAAAAAGGGGGGGGGGGAGGGGGGGAATGTTTTTTTTCTCTTTGTTTTTGGGTTTTCTTTTTTACAATGTTTGCTGTACAGGAAAAGATTAGGATAATTTTACTAGGGGGGTCATACAAATCAATGATAAAAATTTTTTAACGTTTTTATTTTTATATTTTTATAAAAAAAAAAAATTTATATTCTATTTTTTTATTTTTACAGCGGTCATAGCTTTTTAAATGAATGAAGCTTTACTCGCATGTCGAACATTACAGGATACCAAATTTTTCTAGTTTTATGTTTTCTGCTTTTACACAATAAAAACACTTTTTAAAAAGAAAAACATTTTTGCATCGCCCAGTCTAGAGCCAAATTTTTTTTTTATTTTTCTGTGTACAGAGCAGTGAGGGCCTTTTTTTTGTGGATGATTGATGTTTTTTTTGGGCATATTTTTTGGGGACAAGATTTTTTGATCGTTTTAAATCCGTTTTTTTGGAAGGCGGGGATGAAGAAAATACTGCAATCCTAGTAGTGTTTTTTTTAATTTTAATTTTAACAGCGCTCACCCTTAGGTATCCATGAAAAGTTAGTTTTATTCTGTGGGCTGTGGGTGATACCCAATTTATATAGTTTTTTTATGCTGAAGCACATTAAAGAAAAAAAAAGTGTTTATATTGTGTAAAACAATATTTATGCATCGGTATCTTCTGACAGCCATAACTTTTTAATTTTCCTATATAAAAATTTTTAAGGCTTTTTTTTTTTACAGGAGGGAAATGCATTTTTTAAATTTGGGACAAACTTTGGGATTTAATGAGTTTTTTTTTAAGCTTTTTTTCCATTTTAAAAGTTCTGCGGGTGAACAAAAACGCAATTATTTAATTTTTTGGTTTTTTAATCGCGTTCACCATATTGGTTAATTGATATGACATCTTTATAGGGCAGGTCGTTACGTACGCAGTGATACCAAATATGTGAACTTTATTTACGCAATTGCCGTTTGTAAAGGGGAAAAGGGCACGGTTTTTTATTTTATTTTTCTGTTTAGTTTCACTTTTTTTTACTTTTTTTTTTACTTTTTTTTAAAATTTTTTTTACTTTTCCCCAGAGGGGATTTGTAACCAACTTAGATTGCTTTAAAGGGAGGAGGTACACAGTATACTGTCAATCACCATGCCAACAATGTATTGTGAGCATGGTGATGTCACATACAACCCAGGAAGTAACTTTCACTTCCCATGGCCATCTGGTAGGAGATCGCTGCCATATGATAGAAGGCAGCAGGAGCTCCTTCCTCCTGCCTGCGACATAGCTCCGACGATCTTAATTGATCGTCGGAGCTAAGGGGTTAAATGCCCGTGGCCGGAGCTCATTCCGGCCGTGGGTGATGCAGCATGAGGCCAGCGGTAATATACTGCTGGTCCCATGTCGCGATCGTGCGGGGCTCGCTTGTAAGCCCGCATGATCGGCAGGACATATGCATATGTCCATTTGCGGAAACGCACTTCCCGCTAGGACACATGCATACATCCAATGTCGGGAAGGGGTTAATAGATCATCTAAGCTAAGGGGTTAATCACCCCAGCTGTAGCTCACTCTGGCCATGGGCGATGCGGCATGAGGCCAGCGGTAATATACCGCTGGTCTCATGTCGTTATCTTGAGGGGTTAGCTTGTAATCCCGCATGATCTCTAGGACGTACCCATACATCCATTTGCAGGAATGCACCTCCCGCTAGGACGTATGGGTATGTCTAATGTCGGGAAGGGGTTAAAAAAGTAATATGTTGCCTTTCTTGCATTTTAGAGTTAAACAACAGACATAGGAGTTAATTCATCTGCTTGCAATCAACGCTGACACGGACATGCATAAGTATAGCAGTTCAAAAGATTGGACACGTTTTAAAAAAGGGGGTTTAAAATCCTCTGAAACATTGCTGCCTAATGAATGGGGGTACTTTTGTCGAATAAAAATACTGCTTCCCCCTCTAGAACATGGAAACGATAAGTACTAAACGAACTGTTTAAAAGGGGTTTTTGCCAGGACTCCCTTTATCGGGCAAGAAGCAATTGTAAACACCCACCAAACTGAGAGAGCAAGAAACAGCCAGACACAGAGCCGTCATAAGGGACCCGTGTGAAATGTTCACCCAAATAATCAACACAACTAGTGTTTTCTGTATACAAAAAAAACACCTTTTCTCCCCGCAGCTTGAAATCTTTTTCATGTTCCTGTCATTAGATAAGCGGGGATCACTCAGATAATCACACACAACTTGGATTCTTTAACAAAAACAACATTTTTTCCCCCCGGTTCTTTAAATTCTTCAGCTCCCTTTTATCAGATAAAAGTGTTCTCTCGCAACCCCGGGGCCACAGCTCAGTCAGGTCGTATTAATAGAAGCTTTAAGTAACTAAGGGCAGGTAAGGCACCTGTACTCTCTCAACTGCAATTTTTTGTAATCACATATATTAAAAAAAGTAAATTAAATACCCTTTTTGGAGGATCCCACGCAACTTACATCGTGGAAAAAACCCCTTTTAAATATTTCGTCTTCAAAGGGTGCTTTCACACAGTGAAGTTTGGGCGTTTTAACCCCCCAAATTATGTGCCTTTATACCTGCAAGCTAAATTTTTTTGGAAAGGAATAACAATTAGCGTGGTTTGCAATCCACAAGACTTCAAACCAGTAATTATTATTTACCTAAACAACTTTCTAACAATTTAGACAACTGATAAGTTGCTGGAATAAAGGTAATTAATTTGGGAGTGCAGTTAAAAATGCACCAAAACTGCGCGTGTGAAAGCACCAAAGATAAAGTGTATCCATATGTTTGATTTTCAAAAATAAGCTTAAGGACGCCCAAATGTCTGTAAAATCAAAAAATGCAGGAAAAAATTCTACTTTTCCCTTTAATAAAAAATTTAAAATACATTTTTTGTATGTAATAAGTGTTGCAATATAGACCAAAAGAGGAGGCCTATTAATGCTTGCCTTTCCCCTTTACTAACACCCACAATCCTCCCTTTTTTGCAGGGTGACACTCCTTTTCGTTTCACGTCACTGCAGATTTTTTTTTGGCCATTACATAAAAGCAACTGAAAACAGCAACCATTGGGGGCACGTACCTCACAGGACTACAGGTCACAGGCGAAAAAAGTTCTCTTCACCCCGCAGTGCCCCAATCCAGACACAAAATCACCTATCGGAATACACGCCCAGGGCTGCAACAAAAATCTCTCAGCAAATGTTTACTTTACACAAGTATTTTCATCACTCCTAAGGCATGGTTCACACGGTGGATTTCGTCCAAACCTCACCTCAAACTCGCCCCCATGCAGTTTCGCGCGTCGGGGTAGTTATTGGCCAGCGGGGGGTGGGGCCGCGGTTTGCGGCGAGGTTTTCCCCCATATAAATTAATAGACAGGGCAAAAAACGCGCAGAGAATCGCGGCCCAACCACCACCCCCCGAGCAAAAACCCGTGGCCAAACCCGCGGCAAGGACACGGCACCAAAGCCGCGACCAAACCCGCACTGTATGAATAGTAATGCGGTTTCCCATAGGAAACCATGAAGCATGGGGGTTTGGGGGCAATTTGGCCGGTTTTTTTGGCCGCGCAACGCGCCGAAAACACCCCGCCAAAACCCGCGGTCAAATCCGCCGTGTGAACATGCCCTAACTGAGCAATCTTCATGACTATCACACTGGCACACTACAGCGTCCATTCCCACACTGCAACTAAGACTCTCCACAGAGTGTTTGTTCCCCATGGTCAATAACCAGCACATTCACACTCATAGTCTCTTAATACATCGCAGCAGAGCAATCATTCGAGGATTTTCCCTTTTTTCCCTTTTCCAGGCAACATACTCCAAAGTTCAAACCAGGCCCTTTCACCTGCAACTTGCACGTTACCATCACGTACACACAGTGCGCTGGGGTCAATGGTAGACACATTTACCGTCTCAACTCCATTCCCTTCACACACAGCTGCAGGGTGCTCATATTCATACGTTTTCACAACAGGAGGTGCAGAAGATACCTTGTTACTACGGGCAACCACACTAGCTCCACCTGAGACTGTAGCGGTAACACACTTCTCCAGATAACTGATGCTGACTCAACTATCCTCCCTGCTCAGGCAGTGGGACAGAGCTATTCATTACAGGCACATTTTTCCCATTAGTAACATTTTAAGCAGGCAGTATTGTGCATATGTCCTGAACATAGAGTCCATCCGACTTTTCCAGTCCAAAATTAACTGTATTAGTTTTATCAACCATCATCTCAGGGACTTTCAGAGATGACAATGCTAGTTCTTCATCCTCTCAGGCAGTAGCACCACACACTCCATAGGTGGCACTTCCAATGAAAAGTCATTTGATTTGCCTGATACCTTCGGTGTTGCCCCCAAGTGCCCAAAATGGGGGAGGTCTCTGCCGAGTAGACACCCGGACTGTAGGTTCTCACAAAGCATATGGACAACAGTCCCTCAACAGGGACACATTGAAACAGTCTTACCACATTCTGGTTGGGTCTTCACACCGGGTATGATGTCCGTGTGCACTCTGAAGACGTCTTGGTGACAGTCCATGTCCACCCATAGTGGGAGAACCTCCACCAGCAACCAATGCATTTGTGGTGGCAACTACTCTGACCTCAAGATCATAGGGCCCTCAGGAGCACATCCCGCTCTATAGCCCCTCCAGCACAGTTCCTTCTGGACAGCATCGGTTTTCTGCTGTTGAGGTTTGTTGCCCTTAGTAGTGATGGGATCCCTGTACCTTTGCAGTTTGGTCTTCCTGGGACTTGGCTCACACTTGGGAAGAACTCAGGACCTCTTGGCAACAGGACATCCTTTTGAGCATATGTCCCCCTGCAAACATCCCAAACAGAGGTCAGGTTGGTCACCCCTAGCAATGGAACCACCAACCACCCACCACAGTCTCTGGACATTCAGACGACTGACTACGTTTGGCAACAGCCTTTTGCACTGACACTCTGAGGGGCTGTTGAGCTTTAAAGGGGTTGTATCATTACATCAAATGGTCTTCAGAATAAGGAGACAGTGAAAACAAGCTACTTTGCAATTGGATGTCATTTGCAAAGCTATCTTGTTTTCACTGTCTCCCTTATCTTCATTTTCTGTAAACACTGTTCCCCAGTGCCGGTCGGATTCCACCTCCTTTCATGTCATTGGCTGACATCTCTACTAATTTACATTCTGTCTGGCCCACGGTCATATTCACGGGAGCGTCCCTTCCTGCCTCCCATTCAAATGAGGGGCCAGCAACATTTCACTCGCACAGCCAGCAGCTCCACAGAACACTGCAGCGATTCTCAATCAGAAAACAGCAGAATTGCTCAGTGCCAAATGCTGTTTGCTTTAAAAAGAAAGGAAAGAATCGTCTGCCTGGATGTTTTCATAAAAACGGGATTCAACTGTAAAAACCCCACTGTGGGGGGAAAAGATCAGTACCTGAGTTCATAGAAACGTCTAAGACTAACAGGCCTGTGTATGTAAAAAAACAGCTTTTCAAAATAAGACCAAGGGAGGGGAACGACACAGTGACAGGGACCAAACAGAGAGGGGGGAAAGCGGGGAGTGATATCCCCTCCACGACTCAAACAAAAACACTGCTCGGGAGCGGCACAAACAGGGGGGGAGGGATGATGTCACCGCCATATTATACAACATGTTGCTAAATCTGCTGGCACCAGAAAAACGAGCAGAAAAACCCCCACCTGTGGAGACCTGTCGTTTTTTTTTTATTTAAAATCTAGACAGGGTGAACGATCGATTTTTTCCCCGATTTTAGAAACCTAAAAAAAACCCCCTAAAAAAATATCTTTTTTTTTTTACATAGCCTTAGAGACAAAGCCCTGCTCTCACATAGCTAACATTCAGCACTCTTATGAACTACTGCAGTAGTCCTATGCACTTTGCCGTATTTACACAGTGCAGTTTTTTTTTTTTACACTATTTTGTGCAATGCCAGTTAAACGACTTATCCCCCAATCTTTCCCATAAAAATACCCCACAATAGTAAGCTGTAGCTTTTGCCTCAACATCACCTAGGAGCCCACTTAGCTCTGGGGCAACGCCTTGGAATATTGTGGCTCTTCCAACCTGGCACTCATCACCAGGGCCCCTTTTTTACACGGCCAGCCACTTTTTTCATGCACCCGGTTAAAACCTACAGATATAACAAGACATAAACAAAACCCTAGGCCATCGAGCCACTAACTGACCAACAGAGTCCTTCTCTGACCCGAGGTATGTGTCTATCACATAGCACCTCAAAACTACAGTGTCCTTACTTTGCTAAGGGCCCCTGGGGGCCAAAACTTTTCCCAGGGCCACTGTCACTCCCCCTCTAGGCAGCCGACCCAACACCCGCACCGGAGTGAAGCCTCTTTATAGGGTTAGGCTAGTTCACACGGCTTAAAAATGCGGGGGGTAATTTCCCCCCCCAAACGCCGTGTGGCCGGGGCGGGCAGGAGCGGGGGGAGTGAGCGGGGGGCCGGCACTTCGCCGGCCCATAGACAGTCATTGCTAGCGGCGCGAAATACGCCGCTAGAAAGGGACCTGTCAATTATCTCCCCCCTTGGCATAATTCGCCGAGCAGGAGAGGAGACGTAATGCATAGTTCTCTATGAGAACTGTAGCATTACCGTAGTTACTGGGACGGTTTCAGCCCGTAATTGGCGCACTTCGGCGTGAATTTAAACGACTGAATTACGTCCCAGAATAAGCCGTGTGAACATGGCCTTAGTTAGACTTGGCACTGGAACGTGGGAACGGCCTCTCACCCAACACTACACCCAACACTCTTCTGGGAAAGGAAACCCATACTTGACTGCATAGCAGTCATGCTAGCTACTGTTCATGTGTTAGTAACTTATGGCTACTGACACCAAATAGTTTCCTTCCCCAACCGAAAACAGGTTTTCGGTCACACGTCTGCAGCAGGTATCCCGCTGTGTTCCACCTAGTGGCAGAAACATGCGACTGCCTAAGGTAGCTCTGCCACAATATACATATAGTATAAGATATTGACTCACTGCACACCAGAGGTAAATTATTGCAGTAAATAGTGTTTATTTACAAGAGGCGTGGAGCATACCAAAACTTTTCATGTAGTAATAGCAAAAGCATAAACATACTCAACAAGTGCTTTACATAAATAATAATGAACTGAAGCATCGATGTCAATAATGTCGACGTTTCGGCAATCGCCTTTATCAAGTGACATCTGTGGTGGGAGAGAACAAGAAGTATGAGGAAATAGAAGGGATATTACATAGGGGAATAAACAGATGAAGAAGGCTACAATAAAATAGGAGAGAACGGAGAGAGAAGCATGATTTAGGGGCAGAAGGATGAAAAAAGGAAGAGTAGTAGTGTGGAAAATAAAAATAGAGATAAATATAATAAATAGAGACAATATATATACAGACAGTCCCTGGGTTACGAACGGGATAGGGACTGTAGGTTTGTTCTTAAGTTGAATTTGTATGTAGCCGGAACAGTTATATTTATTAAATGTAACTCCAGCACAAAAGGGTTTTTTGTTTTGTTTTGCTGTCTGTCTTTTCACCTCATGTGCTGCTGTGGCATGCTGGAAATTGTCTTTCCACAGCTACTATCTGCTGTGGAACAGGAAACTACAAGTGCCAGCATGCCCTATAAGTCTTCGTTTGTAACTAGGGAACAAATATAAATTGGAATGGTGTAAGTTGGGGACTGCCTGTACACAAGATCAACAAAGTCTTGGAAATTAAAATTTATCTGACATGTTTCGTAGCAGGCCCTCACTTTGAAAATGTTAAATATAAATGTTTATATTTCACCATCTGTGCAAATATGTGCTTGGATTTTAGTAAATACCTTATGGAAATGCTCAATGGTATAACAAGAATTTCTCGAAGGACTGAACAGATTAAAGGGATGACTCACACTGTGTACTTAATTATGATATTTTGAATATGAACAATTTTATTAAAATAGACACATTAGGAATGCTCACAATATAAAAGGTTCTAAAATAATATCTAAAAGTTCAGACTTAAATGTGCTTATCTAAGATAAGCACAGTAACAGAAAAACGCTGAAAAAAACATACAGTACATTAAAAACAAACTAGAGTTTCAACTAGTGCATAAAATTGCCAAATGGTATACTATAAATCTTTCCCTGTAGTGTCCATTTTTTCCATTGTGGATCCTAACATCTTTATTGGGCAGCATTCCAAAAATGAAAATACAGTGTACCAGACATTGGCAGTCAAGGGCTACGTCCCTGTAAAAACCTGTAACCACTGGCAAAAAGCAATAAACACCACTGCAAATACCTACATTTAGTGAGTGGATTACTAACACCTGAGAGAAAATGTTACATAAAGGCAGATTAACGACAGTAAAATTCCATATAGATCATCTATTCTACCCATATAATTACATTCTTATTTTCATCTTCGGATAGACGTGTTTAGCCCAGAAAAGTCTACATTTGCGTACTGTTGATTTTCCAACCACATCCTCTGGAGGTTTGTTCCAATCTGCTACTCTTTTAGATGTCCCTTTTATCAGGACTTTACACTGGTAGTGAGGCTTGTGAGAGCTGATGAACCCCAAAGCTATGTCATCTGGAGTATTGTACTCCTTGCAGAGTTTGTGCCATGCAGAATTTTGCCATGGATTTTATCTTTTGTGTGGCTTGGTTTTCGCAATGGATTCAGACTTGGCTGAAATATAATAGGATGCTTTGAAAGTGGATTCCATGCAGATTGCGATATGGAAAGCCCACAGTGTAGAATTTCAGTGCCAAAATCCACCATGTGAACAGGCATAATGTTTTGATAAAACAAAATTGATAAGCACCTCCAAACCAAATAGTGTAGATATACCCTGACATGACTGCAATATAGATTCCAACACACAAAAGGTACAGCAGCACACTATAAATGCTAAGATATATGTGAATACTGAATATATAGATTTTAAATTGCATTATTGCTATATCTAGTAATATTATTTATACTTGAGGTTCTTAGCCCACATTTTTATCAAATTGTCTGAGTATCTCCACCAATGACAAGGCAACCTAATTTCAGATGGGATGAGATATTTTTGTATAGTTAATAAATCATTAATCTATTTTCATATACAACCTCAATTCCAGAAAAGTTGGGTAATTTTTTATAATGTAAAGAAAGCAAGAATAAAATGATTTAAACATCTCTTACAGCCATATTTTATTTACAACATGTCATAGAACACATATCAGAAGTTGAATGTTAGACATTTTTCAATTTTATATTAAAAAATTTACTCATTTAAATGGCCGCTACACATTTTATAAAAGTTGGGACAGGGCCATGTCTACCATGGTGTAGCATCCACTTTTCTTTTCACAATATTCTATAGAAATCTGGGAAAGAAGGAGAACAATTGCTGGAGTTTTAGGAGAAGAATGTTTTCCCATACTTGTCTGATGTAGGGTTGTAGCTGCTCAACAAAGCATTGGGTAAAACGTGTTGGGATGCACGTATTATGGTCTGCATTTTTTATTGCTTTTATATGTTTTAGGCACATAAGAATTCATTTCTTCATTACATTATGACAGTTTGGGGACTTTATGTGGGTTTATTCTTCAGTGCTCCTTTCTAGGGACTCTAGGATATTTCCATAAATGTACTTCCTATATTGGTGATGTTATGTGTATTATTTATTTTATCTTTTATATTGTAGTTGTATTTTAATATAATTTAATAAAACAATATCTTTTTTGCTCATAAACTGTGTTTTTGTAGGTGTATATTGTTGCTGTTTGCACACATGGTAATTTATGTATTTTTTCTAGCCCACATTTAATTTTGTAGATAAGTGTGTTGTTCCATAAAAAATACATAAAACTGGTTAAATATTATTTTTTCACTATTCCTTTTATTAATATTACTTTACTATTCTATTAATTAATTAATTCATTCAATAAATACTAAAATATTTTATAAAGGGATCAAAGCTATAGCTTTCCCTAGACATGGATAAAATTACCTTACCTAAATTTCTCTTTAGTAGGGCTGAAGGAGGCACACAAAGCATTAATGTCCATCTCCTCTCAATTGGGACAGAGTAAAAACAGATTGCATTAACTAATTAACACCACTTCTTTTAAAAGGCACTCAAGCCCCAACACCAACTGTGTATTATAATAAACAATACATTTGTAGGGAGGGTAGCTTATGCTGTCTTCAGGACTCAAGGAAAAAAAAGTTTTGGAAAGCAAATTTTATCTTTTCTTATCGTCCTATAAGCAGCACACAAATTTACTTAAGTAGTAAAATATAACAAAGGGGGCAAACGGATGTAGCACTTGAACACCAAATTTAGTCCACCCAAATTCCACCAAGTTCTGCCCATGACTTTACTGTAGAAGGTGTTATGTGTGCTCTGACTTCCCCTGGCAGAGCAATATTCTGGGAACTAGAAAGCAAAAATACTTTTGATCCACCTGGAAAAGGAGGCTTTACTTGTTTTAGAGCCTATCTTGGCACTGTGAAATTGTGCAAAAAGAGAGTATGTGGACCTGAAGTTTTAGATCCTTTAATGTAAGTTAGAACTGACTTTTTTACCTCCAATTTAAAAAAAGTTTTTTTTTTTTCATTTCTGTCTTGTGAATCAGGAAATAAAGAAAGTAAAATTGTTACGTTATAATAAGGACTTCATTGCTGAAAATAACAACATACAGGAATATGCAAAACATTTCTTGAAATGTTTCTTGAGGAGGGGTGAAGCCTTGGGACCAGGAGGAACTGCAGGCTTGGACAAGGAGGAACATCAGAGCAACTGCGGACTTGGACCATGAGGAACATAAGAGGAACTGCAGACTTGTTCCCAGAAGAACACCAGAGGAACTGCGGACTTGGACCAGAAGGAACACTAGAGAGCATGGCAGACACAGGACGGGATGCAGACAGCAAACAGGACAAAGGATGAATGCATGGCCAGAAGACAAGATACAGGAAACAGACAAAGGTCAGATCCAGACAGGAACAAACAGAGGTCAAGGTTCTCAAAAACGTAGCTTGCTTTCATGGTTGTCCTTACTGATGCTTGACAATTGTGAAAGAGAAATCTCACGTTGTCTTCCATGATCGTAGTATCTTGGAACAAACAGAATGTTTATTCAACAAAAAATCATCATTTTAAAAATCTTTGGTAGGACAATGCAACCTGTTTTCTATCCTAAAGAACTGTTTGATAAGACATTTGTTGAGGTGAGTTCTCTTATTAACCTTCACTTCCTTTTGGCGTAGGAAATTTTATATTTTTGAATAAATGCCCAAGTATCTTTGAGCTACAGGGATTGGTTCCAGTGCGCCATTTCTCATAAATTCTTGTAAAAAAAATAAGTATATTTCTTGGGGGGTTGGAGTTGAGAAGGAATCTGTTTGGAGCGATTGCTTTTGACTCAAGAGAGTAGCCACTGTAATACAGAGAAGTGGCTGGGCAGTCTGATGTAGTTTTTTACCCACAGGAGAATGTCTGCAATTTTGCCCATGTGGGGGGAATGGAATTATTTCTTCTAAGTGGGGAACAAAATGCATCCTCTTTTAGGAGACCTTTCCACTGATTTTGAAAGGGAATAATATTTATTTGTGAGAGCTGTTTAAAAGGTAACCCTCTTTTGCCTTCTGTAGAGACTCCAAAGATTAAGAAAAGAAAAAGCAGAGGTGGTGCTTGCTAATGGCTTGGGAACCTTTTAAACATGGTAGTGCTAACTAGTTAATTGATTGATGGTATCTCTTTTTTTTCATATCCTGATAAGAGGAGCTATATATATCAACCTCTTTGTAGTGCTTCCGTTATGGTCAATTAGAGAAATAACACATTTTTAGCTGTATCTGACAGTCTCTCACCTCCTGCTGTACTTTCAAAATAAAGTGCATAATGCAAAGAAAAAGGGAATAGACCACTGCTTGAGGATTTATTGATCCTTTAAGCGCATGCCAGAGTTGCTCTTGGGGGGGGAGGGTGGTCACAATTGGTTCACAATTTTTTTGTACAGGGGGTATAGGTGAGTCTAAGTGAAGCTACACAAAATAGTTTAATCATGCAGGACAGGGAGGAGAGGAGGAAAGGGAAGGGAAAAAAACCTTATTTTGTGCTTTTCCTAATACATTTTTTAATGGTATTGTTTGCTTCCAAATAACCTTTGAATAAATCATTGGTACAAGTTTATACAAAGATCTTTGCAATATATCTTATTAGAGAAAAAATCTTTTCCGCCAACCACGCCACGTTACTGGTCCACTTTTTACTTATTTCTTTCACTCGGAAAACAGCTGTTTTTATCTTAAAGTTGGGATTTATCAGCTCATGTGATGCCATCAAGTAACATGCTGCTGATAGATTTCTATGAAGAGGGAAGGGGAGAAGAGTGGTTATGTTCAGAAAAAGATAGAGGCATAGAGAGACAGAGAATTTTAATAGGTTCTTTATCATCCCAGTGCTTGATTTATTAACAGCTACAACTGCTCGAGTTATAGTTACATGCTAAATTATAAGCTTCCATGTTCCTGCTGCTTCTAAAGGCTCTATGTTCATCATTGGCAAATAATAGTGGTTAATGGGGGCTGGGGGAGAGTATATTTCGACCCTTCCGCAATCTACGCTGTGTTGCTGGAGAGCGGGGGGCGGGGGTTGGTGGCGCACAGGCAGGCAAGCAGCCCGCCGGCCCCTGGGGCGCCCCTAAATACTGGTCCCCACTATAGACATTTAATTTTTCAGGGCACGGTATACATCCTACGTGTTGAATAATTAATTGACATGTCACTTATCTCCCCGCTCGCCGTAATTTGTGCGGCTGAAAAGCGGAGGTGAAAGGAGGGAGAGGAGAGAAGACGAGGAAGGAGAGGAAGAAGAGGAGACATTAGGATAGAGGAGACATAATCATAGTTCTCTTATGATGAAATTAATGTGGAAAATTACAATAACTTATTGGGGACGTATATTTGGCCCGTAATTGAGTGCTGTACGGCGAGCGAATTACGGGGCGAGATACGTCCAATAAATTAGCCGTTGTGAAAATAACCATAAGGAGCTATTATACTTCCTGAAAGTATAAGGGTGCCATGAGCACAGGATTGTGTGTGTGGTGCAGTTTAGTGTATCGAAGACTTTCATAGAAAGATAGCCTCTTTTACAAGACTTGATGCAAACCAAATGTATGCAGGGTGCAGGGCATTGGCTCGCGAAGCATATAAATTAGACTTGATTGTATTATATTTCTCACATGCATATTTCTTGTTTCTATTCTGTAAGTAATAAAGACTGAAATTCAAAAGACAGCAAAGAATTTATACTATAAATTATTGCTCTTCAGACAGATGCACAACCTCAGCAAACATCTATGTCTGAATAGAAACTATAGTTTCAAATCAATTTAAATAAAGTTAAAAAAGTTCACCAAACTGTTTTACAAATAGTATATCACGGCACATCATTTGATTCAGGGTCTACGTGCTTTATAGTGATGCTTGGCTTATTAATAAAAAAAATATATGTGTTTATGCCAATTTCTCGTCTCAGTGTTTCATTAAAAAGTAGAAAATAGGTAATGTATTTTTTTGTAACTTTTTTTATTTTTTTATTTTAAAATTAATTTATTATTTAAAACATTATAAAATGAAATTTTTGTCTGTCACTGAAAGTAGAACATCAGAACTAGGTTAGAACATAAAGCTTCAAACAACAATAGGGTCTGGCAAATGAAGGTAGCTGGCTTTCATATTTAAATTGTGTTTATTTCATAATATTTGACACCAGTTTATGATGAATTTCACATTATGAGAAAGTAGATCATTTGAATATGAAAGCCGCTTCATTTTCCTGACCTCATTCTCCTTTTGTGTATTTATTTTCAGTTAGGGAATAATAAGGTAAATGGCACCTTATCGTCTTGATTATTTTGTGGTTTCTTCTTCGTGTTTTAATATTTACAAATCCTACTGCAGGAATGCTGACGCTTGTTATTTTACATTACAGGGCAGGCTATATAATATGTAAGGCAAAGGCTATAATATGTTGTAAGTTTTGCCTGTCGCTGCCCACAAATACTTCCCTGGCCCGGATAGAATGGATTACTTCTATTTTTTATCTTGTACCTTTCTGACCTTGGCAAATCCTCAGCACATTAGTACAGATTGTATGACTTAATTTGTGCAGCCTTTGGAATTGTAGGGAACACAGTGTATCTATCAGTCATCCCCTAGTCTGGATAATCAGAGTGAAATTTAATGTTTATGTATAGTTTCAGTCACACATTTAAGGACATGTTACTGCTATAATGTGGCTGAATTCATTTTTCGATCAAGTTAGCAGGCTAATCCTGAAAGTTCACTATACATTTGTTGTGTTAAAACTCCAGGGGTTGATGCTAGACTAAGTATAAAAGCTAGCAAGCAATAGCAATACAACAGAGTTTACAGCTGCAGACCTAGGCAATAATAATCCAAACAAAGTTATATCCAGAAACCTTCTTAAGGCTGGGCACATCAAAATATCGTCCTCCTATCATAGTAGATCCCTCTCCAAAATACCAATACAAGATCCAAGAACAACTCTAGAGAATATGGGGTAAAACATCAATAGCTTTATTAAATCTCAAAGATTAAAAATTATACAAAAGTTGAGTGTAAAAAAGAGAAATTCCAAGAAAAACACACACTCCAATGAAAGTCATATGCATAGGACTATATATCAAATCTATATCCATAACAAATACTTATAATAATGTGAAACATTACCATACATCCCTATAGTTCATGTAAACAGACTCCAAAGAGCAAATTTAATCTATAGCCCTGCTAAAATAGATTGGAAGTACAAATAAGTAATATTTAAAGTGCATACCGGCTAACGTGTCTGTCTATAGTGTATGGCACATAACTCAGGGATAACAGCAATTGTTACAAAGCTGTATGGGCATTATATATGCTTACCAAAGGTACTATGGGTTGTACTCGTGAACCCGACGCGCGTTTCACACAATTGTTGCTTTCTCAAGGGATATACAGTGATCCGATACCATGCCGATTTAAATATTATGTTCCTAGCCTATTCAGCTGCGGCTAATCAGTGCCGCACGCGCCGTGTTTGAGGGAGGCCGCGTCATCGCCCCACTTCCGGCGATCCCGCAGTAGCGCACAGGCGCGGAAGTTACAGGGAAAAGTTGGAGTTAACAACCTCTGCTCATATGGCTTCACGCCGTTGAAGGCGCCGGAAGTCGGGCAGAAGACGCCAAAAAAAAACACACGGCGCATGCGCACAGCCTCGCAGTATGGTAAGTATAAAGCTAGAACACATTAGACAATGAAGAACAGACAGAAAAACCTCACTTATTTTAGTCCAAACCTTGCCATATATCATAATAGCATAACACATACAATATATATCAATATAAAAACAAGGATCGTGAGATCTGTTGATTCTCTGTACCGTCCGTTGTTAATTTTATTCACAGTATAAGTGCTCCAGGTTCTAAGCTTCATAGGTAATAATATTCAAAAAAATTCCCAATGGGATGATATAAGATCACACATATGGACAACACTGTCAAAAAAGAGAGAAGAAAGAACCTACAGTTAAACTCAGTAGAACATAAAAAATGGAACTACACAAATTTACAGAAAATTCGGAAAGATAAGTGATCAAGATGCCTAAAACTTGAAATAATGATCTCATATATGATACAGAAAAAGAAGCAAAAATATGTACTCTCTTTATAGTCCAAATTGTGCATTGAGTTATCAAGTTAAGGTGTTGATTCATTTGGTTTTCCCTTTTGTTCCGTAAGGCCTGCATCTCTTCCTGCATATAATTGTCACCTCTAATACCTAAATAGATCACATCTATCCCACACACCTTTAGCATGTTTGGATGACATGCATGAAACTTTAAGAAATTCCTGGGGAGGGTTTTTAATTGGGAGGTGTCATTACATTGTTTAGCTAGCCTAATATCACAGACATGTTCTCGTACCCGAATTTTTAATTCACGCATCGTGATTCCAATATACAATTTTAAACATGGACATTGAGTCATATAAATTACATTTTTGGTACTGCATGTAATATAATGACGGATCTGAAACTCACGCGGTCCATCAGAGGTCTTAAATACATCAGAATGTACCATATTACTACACGCGACACAATTACCGCATGGAAAGAAACCACATTTTGGTCCACGGGTACTAAATTGATTATGATTTTTAGATATATAATGGCTTTTAACTAACCGATCTCTAAGGTTAGGTGACCTTCTTGCTGTCATCATTTTGTGCTTGGAAATCACATTGAATATCGTCTTCGGTGTCGATAGTCGATTATCGGCAAATTATTCAAGACGCATATCCGTTGATAGTCGATTAATAGATTATCGCCGTTATGACCATTAAAGTCTATGTGGTGAGGAAACAACACCTTCATTATTACACCCAAACAGGGCTTGGGTGAGCTGGAATTAACATCCACAAGAGTCCAGGGGCGTGTGCCTAGGGTCCTATAAGAAAACATCCGGGGCTCGGGCCCTTTTCTGTTTTTCGCCTCATTGTGACAATGCGTATGTTTTTTTTTTTTACAGAGGAAAAAACCTTCTGTTCTGTCACTAACATTTCTTGCACATCCACACAGATCCCCGTCAAATCTCCTCAGCAGTCACTTGTACAGTAAAATCACCAATGACTAATTTACTTTTTCAGAACCTTCTCACCTTCATAAGACAATATTCCCATAAAAACAGTCACCAAATAATCCACGGATACATGGAGCAAATCTACCAGACAAGGTGATTGTGACTAAAAACATCCTACAAAACCCAAAGAACCAAATACTGATCATTACTTAAGCTCTCAAATAATCCTGCCAGCCCTGACGAACGGCGACCCCCACATGTGAACTACCAGTGTACACAGGCCTCTGCTGATTATCATAGACCACGGCCATACAGGAGGCCTTATAGTGGTAGATACTAGTTGTTAGACTCTGCAGACATATAAGTGATTTCCCCGCTGTTACATTTAGTGAACTCACCGGACGACGGTCTTTCTGATCAGCGTCGTTTCACTTTTCCTTTTCTTCTCCATCGGTTTCAACCACCTTCATGCTGATTGCTCCCGGCCATACTCGTCCCTTCCTGAGGGATTTGGAACATCTATCTTAGATATCCTCACATTTCCAGCAACTCCTTAATTTTAGCTTTAGTGTCCCCTCAGTTGGTATATAGGGGCATGAAGCAGTATATGGGGCGGCCACAGGAGGTATATGGGGGGCCAAGGCAGGTAGTAATGGGGGGCCACAGCAGTATCATGGGGGCTCTGAGGCCAGGAATTATAGGGGGCCACTGAGGGCAGAGTATATAGGAGCCATGAGGCAGGTATATAAGACCGCACTGCGGCAGGTATATAGGGGGCATGAGGCATTATATAGGGGCCACAGGCAGGTATAGGGGCGGCACAGGGGGCACAGGCAGAGGTATGGGGGGGGCAGGGCACAGGCGGCACAGGCTAGGTTATATGTGAGGGCCACTGGCAGGTTATAGGGTCATTGTGGCGAGTTATGGTGGCCACAGGCAGTATATGGGGCACGGGCACTGAGGCAGTTTATAGGGGCCACAGGCAGAGGTATATGGGGCCTAAGCAGTTATATAGGGGGCAGGCACATGCAGTTATATGGGGGCACAGGCAGGGTATTATAGGGTCATTGAGGCAGTATATGGGGGGCACTGAGGCAGGTATATGGGTGGCCCAAGAGGTTTATCGGGATACACTGAGGCTGTAAGGTATATGGGGGGCGGCTCACATGAAAATGGCAATGAGGCAGTATATGGGAGGGCCACAGGCAGAGGTATATGGGGTCACAGGCATGTTTATTGGGGGGCACAAGGGCTCACTGGCATGATGGTATATGGGGGGACAACAGGCAAAGGTTTATAGGGGCAACAGGCAGGTATTTAGGGGCCACTAGGGCACAGGCAGGGGATGGCAAGGGCAACCAGGCAGGGTTATGGGAGGCCACAGGCAGGGATATGGGGGCACAGGGCGGGGATATGGGGCGGGCAAAGGCAGTTTATATGGGGGCAACAGGCAGGGCCATATGGGGGTCACTGCAGGGAGGGGAGGGATATGGGCGGCCACAGGAGGCATTATAGGGGCACAGGCAGGGATATATGGGTGAGGCAAAGGCGGCATTCATATAGGGGCAACCTACAGGCAGTAGTTATATAGGGGCACTGAGGCAGGTAAACGCAATAAAATAACAAACATTAATACTACCTTTAACTCCCCCGGCGAGCGCCCCGCTCCGTCCTTCTTCAGCGCGCTCCTCCGGGCAGTCCTCGGAGCGACGGACGGCCTATGACGCGCTGTGCGGCGGTCCGAGGACAGACAGTCGTGCAATGAGTGGATTGTCATCGCGACGCTGCCTGGCTTGTGAGGCGCACGGGGGCTGGCCGCGGCGGGTCTTCCTCAGCGCTGTTGAGGGACCCGGTGCTCATGGGTGTAGGAAACTGGCGGGAGGGTTCCGACACTGGTCTGCGGGGGGGCAGGGATGCGCTCGCTCTCTCTCTGCCCCGCAGAAGGCCTCAGCTGTGTGTGCGTCCAGCGGACGAAATGCAGCTGAAAAGAGCCAAGTCGGTGTGCTCCAGGCCCAGACGCAGATGGCCTGGCAAGCCGGGAGACTCGGGGCACAGGGGGTTTTTATGTCGGGGCCCGAAAAAAAAGCCGCCGAATATAATATAAAAAGCTAGCGACGCCCCGGGACTACAGTTTTCAAAATCGGCTACGTGCTACATCTTAGGCAACACACTTAGGTTATAAAAGCCACAGGAAAAAAAGTCCAACACCACACCATTCCACTATCCCTGTTTTCACTACCAGCCTGACCCTTAACCTGCATGTACCCTCAAATTAAAAAGTGCCAGAATGGCAGTATGATTTGAACATTCGTTTTACTTGAACTGGACAGTTGACTAGATCCCTGTCCTGGAAACGCCAGCTTGTCCCTTTTAAACTATCTGACCCCCAGATTTAAAAGGTGCCGGGAAAAAAGGAGTCTTTGAAACCACCATTTTAGTTGAATATGGAAATTGACTATGCCTTGTCTGGACCGAGTATGACCATTAAACCCTGTATTTCGGACTCACAGTTTAAAAAGTGCCGGAAAAAAAGGAGTCTTTGAACCAACCCATTTTAGTTGAAATGGATTGACTATGCCTGTCCTGGGCCACAGCTGAGAGCCCCAAACCTGCATGACCCCGATTCAAAAGTCTGGAAAAAGGGAGTAGTCTTTCAACACCAATTTTAGTGAACTGGACATTGACTATACATGTTCTTACCACAGTATGACCAATAAAAAACCTGTTGACCCACAGATTAAAAAGAGTAGGGGAAAAGGAAAAGTCTTTGAACCAGTCATTTTGTATGTTGAACTGGACTTGACTTATACTGTCCTGTACCACTGTATGACCATTTAAACCTGTCTGACTTCCAGATTTAAAAAAGTGCTGAAAAAGGAGTCTTTGGAACCCCCATTTAGTTGAACTGGACATTGGACATTATACTGTTCTGTTACCACGTTATTGAACATTAAACTGTCTGACCCACAGATTAAAGTGTGGAAAAGGAGGTCTTTGAACCACCATTCGTTTGATCCTGGACATTGACTATATCTGGCCTGTACCGCAGCATGAGCCAAAACCTGCATGACCCCAGATTAAAAAGGGCGGAGAAAAAGGTGAGTCTTTTCAACCACCATTTTAGTTCACTGTCCATGGATATACCTGTCCTGTACCACAGCATGGAGCCCTAAACCTGTTTGACCCAGATCACAAAGTGGCACTATGCTATTTTGTACAGTGACTGTCTTTTAGTATTATTTTTTTTTGGTAATAACTGATATTTGGTTTAAGGATTTTATTTAGGGAAGTTTGATTTTTAGTTTACATTATTATCATTTTGCTTTTTTTCAAAGTGTGATAACATACAACATTACACCCTCCCTGCAGTTTTTAAAGGTATTTTTTTAACGTGTAGATGTGTTTAAATTCGTCCGACACCCCATATGTAATAAAATGTCCTAAATTCATCCCCAAAAAACACTTCTTTGTTTAAGAAGACAATTTGCCCTCCCTGGCTTCTGAGAGTGATTCTGCCAATCAATTCATGGTTTCATTTTTGCTCCAAATCCTTCTTCAGCGATTAGGGTACAGACTTCACACGGAGATCAAATGATGCGACCCATAGTGGAATCACAAGCCCCAGAAAAGAAAAATTTTAAGCCTCAAATTTTGAAATTTGTGTCCAGCCCCCCTGCAGCCCTTTTTGACACTAATTAAACCCACAGAATTCTCCTTTTTCAAAATCAAGATTTTTTAGAGAAATTTGAAGCTCTCATGACTTGCCCCTAACGGTGAGAGCCAAGTGTGCTGCCGTCAGCATCTGTTAAACGGAGGTCCTAGCAGCCAGGGACCGGATTAGAGTGGGTGCGGTGGGAGGAACAGGGCTAGTGTTACTGTCATCTATTAACACGCTAGGTTCAGCTGCCTGGGCCGGAGTTTACAGTGGGTGCGGTTGTGAGAGCCTCGAGGTGCGTCCGTCATCTATGTAAACGGTAAAAATTTGCCCTTATGATGGCAGCTCAACGAAACAGGTTCGTGCTGATAGCAGAGTGCGGAAGCGGAAGTGTGAGGTAGGACTCAGTTCCTCTGGACACCAGGTCAAGAACCTGGGTAGCGCTTGCCCCTCCGGTATGAGTGCGGGGGAAAAACCAATTGAGCTTCACTTGGAAATACTGGTGGTTTTTAACGCTTCCTTGTTACACCTATGTGCCGTTTGTTTTTTGGCATTCTCTTTTTTCTCATTTTCTCAAACGTGCCGGTGCTGGAGGAATCTTCTCTGTTCTTTGTCTCTGTCTGTGCTCCATACTCCATGTCTTGCTGGAATAAACCTACATCTGGTGCGAAGTCTTCCTGTACCTCCTGGTACAATTTTCAGTGGATTTTTTTTTGCAGATTTTTGTAACTTGCAGTTTTTTGTAGTTTAATTTAGAAATCACATTTTTTAAAATAGGAGTGGAATCCCTCCATGGGCTTGGTTTCTCTTTTTTTTAAATTGTATTAAATGGGGTTGTCTCAATACAGGGATTGCTAGCTATGTTTAAAGATCTTGCAAAAAACAAGTCATTTTGCAATATTGTGTTCATTACGTGTCATACTATCCTGTTTTTGCAGAAACATCAACCTTGAGCCATTCTTGGACATTGTGAAGAAACAAATGTCTGTTAGAAACCACATTTTTTACAATAGGACCTGTAGTCTAGGCTGCATTTCACAGCAAAAATGCCCACAAAAATTCAAAACTGACCCTCTTGAGCCACTTTTGGACAATTGTGAAGAACAAATGTCTGTTAGAAACCAATTTTTTTATATATGGATCTGTAGTAGTATAGCGCTTCACTGCATAAATGCCCCCAAAAAATTCAAAACATGGACCTTGAGCACTTTTGACAATTGTGAAAGAACAAATGTCTGTTAGAATTAGAATAACCACATTTTTTATTAATTGGATCTGTAGTATAGCTGGATTTCATGCAAAATGCCCCCACAAAATTCAAAACATGACCCAGTGAGCCACTTTTGTACAATTGTGAAGAACAAATGTCTGTTTTAGAACACCACATTTTTTTTATAATCTAGGACTGGTATAGTATAGTGCCAATGTCACAGCAAAATGCCCCCAAAAAATTCAAACTAACATGCCCTTGACGCACTTTTGACAATTTGTGAAAAGAACAAATGTCTAGTTCTTTGGAAAACTTTTTTTTTTAATTAATAGGACCTGTTGTATTGCTGCATTTCAATGCAGCATGACCAAAAAAAAAAAATTTATTAAAAATGATTTCTCAGCCACTGTTTAAAAATTGTGAGGGAGAAATGCCACTTACAAGCACATTTTCTGTTCCAAAGGATCTTGATTATAGCTGTATCTCACAGCAACATGACCCCAAAAATTATTAATATGACTTTCAGCCACTATTTAAAAATTGTGTGGTGAAATGCCACTTAGAACTCATTTCTGTTCCAATAGGACATGATTAATAGTTGTATCTCACTGCAACATGACTCAAAACCATTGATTTGTGGTTGAGCGGATTACGGTTTTGACTATCGTCTCTGGGGTCGATGGTCGATGGACGGACAATAACCAATAAAGATATTCGATGTCGAGATGATTATTACGATGACCATTAAAGTTTTACGGGAGAGCAACAGCAACAAACACCTTATTTCTTAAACTCCCAAAACTTGGATGGAGAAGCTGGAAATTAAAATCCACAACAGTTCAAATGGATAGTGCTAACATTTAGCAACACATTAGGTTATAAAAGCACAGAAAAAAAGTCAACACCATTCACTATCCTGTCTTGTACCACAGCATAAACCCTTAACTGTCCCCAAAAAATTAAAAAGTCCCAGAAGGCTGTATGATTTAAACCATCATTTTTACTTGAAGGGACTTAAATCCCCCTGTCCTGGAACCAGAAATGAGCCCAAACCGCATGCCCCCAGTTTAAAAAAGTGCCGGAAAAAGGAGCTTTCAACCCCCATTTTTAGTTTCATGGACATTGATAGACCGTCGGGGACCGCATATGACCTTTAAAACCTTTTGACCCCCAAATTAAAAAGTCCCGGGGAAAAGGGTCTTTAAACCCCACCATTTAAGTTGAACTGGACATTAAATATTCTGTCCTGTCCCCAGAATGACCTTTAAAACCCTTTTTTACCCCAAAGATTAAAAAGTCCCCGGAAAATAGGAGTCTTTAAAACCACCATTTTGTTGAACTGGACATTACTATACCTTTCCTGGGCCCACAGCAGGCCCCCAAAAACCTGCATGACCCCCAGTTTAAAAATTTTCCGGGGAAAAAAGGAGTCTTTAAATCACCTTTTTATTTTTCACTGGACATAGACTATCCCTGTTCGGGGCCAAGCATACCCCCAAAAACCTGCATGAAGTACAATTTAAAAAGGGTGAGGAAAAAAAGGAGTTTTTTGAACCCCTTTTTGTTTTCCTAGATAGACTATCCCGCCCCGGGCCACAGCATGTCCCCCAAATTTGCATGACCCAGGTTTAAAAAAGTCTGGAAAAAGGAGTCTTTAAACCCACCATTTTAGTTGAATGGACATTGACTTACCTGCCCTGGGCACAGCAGACCCCAAAACCTGCATGAACCCCACATTTAAAAAGTGCCGGAAAAAGGAGTCTTTCAACCACATTTTAGTTTAAAACGGCATTGAATATACCTTCCGGGCCACGCATGGCCCCAAACCTGCATGACCCCAGATTAAAAAGGCTGGAAAAAGGGTCTTTCAACCCCCCATTTTAGTTTCAAGGGAAATTAAAATATACCTGTCCTGGCCACAGCATGACCCCCAAAACCTGCTGACCCCAGATTAAAAAAAAGTCCCGGGAAAAAGGAGCTTTCAACCACCTTTTAGTTGAACTGGACATTGACTATACCTTTCGCGGACGCATTTAAAAACCATTAAACCTGTCTGACCCTCAAATTAAAAAAGTGCCGGGAAAAGAAGTCTTTAAAACCCCATTTTATTTGAATGGACTTTGACTTATCTGCCCCTGTCCCGCAAATGACCATTAAACCGTCTGCCCCAGTTTTAAAAAGTGCCGGAAAAAAGGAGTCTTTTAACCACCATTTTAGTTTCATGGACTATATGCCCCTTTCCGGATTAGCGTTGCCCCCCCGTATGAGTACGGACTAAAAACGAATTGAAATAAGTTTGATAATTTTTTGCATTTTAAGGCACCCATCTTGTCTTTTTCAAATTAAATCTTTGTCAAATTTTTTTTTTTGAATTTCTGATAGGAACAAGGAATTTTGTTCCGCTCCATCATAATATTTGGTCTAAGAGATACGTCTGAAGGCCGGGGCATTTGAAAAACAGGTATGCTCTGCTTTTTAAGGTTATTAGATTAGCGAAACAAAGACGATTGAATATGCCCCCTTCTCTGTTTGATCACGCCTATCCCTTTAAAAAAATCATGTCAGGGGCCCTAAAAAGGATTTAACTTTTGAAAAGAATCCAGTGCATTGTTGTGTTTTTTTAGGGCTGTGGGGACAGAGAGGTTGCTAAGGGAAAAGGGTATCAAATCCGGACCAATTGGCTTACTTGGGAAAAATGGGGGTTTTAAAGTCCCGTTCCCCCAGGTGCCCTTTTTTCTTGGCCTTCTTTTTCCATTTTTCTCAAGTGCTGGGGGAAATTGTTTTTTACTTTGTTCTCTGTCCCTTCCTACTCCTTTTCCCCCTAATAACCTACCCTTTGGGCAGTTTTCCCGTACCTCCCTTGTTTTCTAAATGCTGTATTTAATTTTAAAATACAAAATTGCCAAGAACAAAACTTGCGACCCAAAAGTGAAAAAAAACCTGTCTGAAATGTTAGGGGTAATAAAAGGTATTTTTTGGCACTTCAATTCACCGTGGTGACTCTAAAAATTTCTGTACAAAATTTAATACAAAGAGCTCTATAACAAGCTTGACTGAACAAAAATGAAAAAAAAAAAAACCCCTTTGAAATGTATACGGGATAATAAAAGGTATTTTTTGGCCCTACAATTCACCTGTGGGACTATAAATTGCTGTATTCAAATTTAACTACAAAGTTGCTTTTAACAAAGCTTGATGACCAAAAGTGAAAAAAAAACCCGTCAAATGTATACGGATATTAAAAGGGTTTTTTGGACCTTTCAATTCCCCTGTGGTGACTAAAAATTGCTGATTCACATTTAAGTGCAAGGTGCCTCAATAACAAAGCTGTATGCGCCAAAGTGAAAAAAAACAGTAAACTGAAATGTTTCGGATATTAAAAGGTATTTTTGGCACCTTTTAATTCCCTGTGGTGACTCAAAAATTTCTGTATTTACATTTAAGTGCAAAGGTCCCTCAATAAAAAAAATCCGTAGGGCCAAAGTGAAAAAACAGTTCTGAAAGTTTCGGATAAAAAAAAGGTTTTTTGGCACCTTTCAATTCATCTGTGGTGACTCAAAATTGCTGTATTACATTTAAGTGCAAGGTGCCTCAATGAACAAAGCTGTACTGCGCCAAAGGGAAAAAACACGTATCTGAAATATATTCGGATATTAAAAGTTTTTTTTGGCATTTCAATTCACCTTTGGGACTAAAAAATTGCGTATTCACATTTAAGTGCAATGCCTCAATGAACAAAAAGCTGTAGTGCGCCAAGTGAAAAAAAACGATCTAAAATGTTTTTGGGATAAAAAAGGTATTTTTGGCACCTTTCAATGTGCTGTACAAAATTGTGGATTCTATTTAACTGCAAGGTGGTTAAAACAACAAAGTGGAAGGGGAAAAATTGAAAAAGAACCCCTTATTGAAAGTAACTATAATAAAAGTGGAGTTTTGCCCCTAACAAAGAGCCTGCATTACTAGAAAAAATGTGCCCTAATATAAGTTCAGGCTGCCCTTCCGGGAAAATATTTCAATAAAAAACAGTTAATAATAAAGCTATTGCAGGCAATGTCTACACTAAGTCTTGGTGAAATATTCCTATTCTTTTTTGGCTTGTCTGTGTTCGCCTGGCCCCCTTCCCCCCCCCCCCCCAACCCCCCCCCGTGACTTTACAGCAGAGATGCTCCTTTAAAATTTTCCCTAGCTAACTACATAAAATTTTCAAATCTCTGATCAAAACAAAGTTGTAAGGATCAAAGCAAACAGTTGGGCTTTCTCTGTGAAGAAATAAAATAATTTCGTGGGGTTTTTGGACACGGCAAGGCCCGTCCAGCGTTTGGAAAGGCGAGGCACGTCCTATGCTATGAGACGCGGGCAGAAAAATGATCATGAACAAAAAGGGTGTTCTTTTAAAAAAAGAGGTCATGTGATTTTTCCACCCAAATCGCAACCTAACACCCCAGTCATGACATCGCACACACATCCACCCGCTCTATTCTGTAAGCTGATTTGCTGGCCCCCAAAAGACAGGAAGTGCCGAAATGGCGCATTTAATAGATGATCACAGATTTTAACCTAAATTTGCCCGTTAAAAATTTCGATCAACAAAAAACTGGGGCCGTTTCAACTTTGTGTAATAAAGCTCACACTCCTTGAAATGTGAAAATTCTAAGATAAAATGGTAAATTGAATGGTGTTGTCATGAAACCTTTCGCTTTTACAGTTCCTCAAAAGCAAAACCAGCAAAATGAACTGTTGGGAACTGGAAAAAAAGTGCAGTAAGAAATTATATTTAAAAAAAAGTTTTTAAGAGGCAATTTTTGTTTTTAAAGGGGAATGGAAAGAGAACGGCAAAAAACGGGGACCTCCAATTGGGGCCACAACACACAGAGATCCCATGCCTGATTCATCTTTAGAAAGTCAAACGATCCACATTTTTGTGGGAAAACCGGATGCTTTTTTTGTAATGATCCTCCGCTGTGTGAAAGGCCGTCAATATGCGCTTGCTGCCGGGGAGGCAAAAAACCTCTATGGCGTGGCGAGGGGGGCTCGGGCCTTGCCCATTTTTTGGTACCCGAAGTCTTTGGGTCCGGAAACATCCAAAAAAAACGGGTTGGTGCGATAGTCGTGCACCAGTCAAAGTGGTCTTGGGTGTTGGTTTGTGCCCCTGCTTTCATGCGTTGGTAGGTGGTAAAAAAAGATTGCCGAGGTCACCCATTATGCTTCCCCCTTTTCCCTGCTGCTCCCGCTAGGTACGGGCACCTACTGCGTCAGCCTGATGTTGTTCCACCGTGACATTTGGGGAAACGTGAAGCGAGCAACAGATTTTCCAGTGGATAAAACAGCAAGGTCCCCTTTTTTCCTGCATTTTACTCTCTATTTGGGGGTTTGGGGGAAGGAAATGCTGGTTTTGTTTTGTACCCGGGGTCCAGGAGGGTGGCCCCCCAGTAAGTGTTGTTCATTTTTTTGGCCTTAATGCGAGGATCATTTGAGGGGGTTGGAGCATCCATGCACTAAAATGAGGAGGAGCCTTGATTTCCCAAGCCCTGGGTGAGGGGCACTAGCAAAAATGATCTTCCCACTTCCCCCTCCCCCCAAATTCGACCCCAAACCCCTTTCCAAGGAGGGAGTCGGTAAAAGTCGGTGTCCAGGAAAAAATCCTCCCCCCCCGCTTCCCCCGGCACAGCTTCAACACAGCCCTGACTTGCCTCGATGATCACCCTGAGAGTTTGGCCGCCTTTTCCCAGCCTTTAACCCAACCACTGCCTAAAAAAGCCGATTAAAAATTGGAAATGCGGGCCTTGTGGGGTTTGAAGGAGAGAAAGGTCCTGTCCCCTCTGTTTCTATCTCCTCCTCCGTCGCTGGGGGGACCTGTTGTTTCAGAGGGGTCCAAAACAAATGTTCCAGAACTAAGATCCCCAACAATGCTCATGTTGACAAGGGGGATTTTTCCGCACTGACCATTTTGGTGGGTTTTTTCAAAACCCGGCAAGGATGGTGCAGAGTCTTTCACCTGCCTCCATCTCGGTGGCTCAACACCCCCCAGGGCCGCATGCTGGGTTGTCAGGCCATGGGGTTTTACTTGTACTGCGTAATGGCAAATTTGGGTGCCCGCCCCCCAATCACTGGGGGGGATGTGGAGGGGGGGAAATTTCCAAACTTTTTTGCCCCCGTAAACAAAGAGACGGGTTTATGGGGAGGCCGAGCTGACGCTTTCAACGAGCCAGGGGGGGACGAAGCAGGGGCGAACGGCGGAAGTGCGAACTAAAACCTCGAGCCTTTTTCAGCGGGAGTCCAGAAACCCCGGGGGGCCTTTTGAAATTTTTTGGGGCGGGCAAGGTTTTATTACATGTGCCCGGCAAAAGGGGTGTGCTCCCGCCTACCGATCTTAAGGGCGGCCGCAAATTTTTGCCCGTTAAACGCAACCACCTTGCCTGGGACAAGGTTTTTTGTCACCCCGCCCCGCGGCCGGGCTCTGTGGAGGGGCCGTCCACAGCTCCTGCCTGTGTGTGGACGGTTCCAAAAACAGTTAATTTAAATTTCAAACCCACCGGGGGGGGGCCCGGTTTCTTTTGGGCACGTTTATTCCACCAGAGGCCTTTTGGGGGAAAGAGCCCTCACCAACCCCCCGGGTTTTGGGAAAAGCGTGCGCCCAGGGCCCGGGAGCCACCCTCACCCCCCGAGATTTCCCCCCAGCTCACCCAGTGAGCTGTCCCCAGAGATATAGCCCGGGCCTTTTACCGTCTTACTAGTCCATGTTTTCGGTGGGCCCCGGGTGGACTTTTTCCGGGGCACAGATCAGAAAAAAGTGCTTGAAAATTTTTGTTTACACGTGGGTGGCCAGGGCAGGGTGGCTTTTCTGGCATGAAATGCCTCCGGGCTCGGGAATGGGGGCAGGCAAGGGCCAGACGTGGGGAACCCATCTGGCCCACCAAGGGAAAGGCAACATTTCCAAGGCCAAAAGCCTGGAATGCCGACATTAGGTTTTGGCTTAGGAGGTTTGGGTTAAAGTTTTTTCTTCTGCCCCCAAACCGGAAGAAGAAGGCGGTGCTAGACGGGCCCGTGTACGGCGTGCAGGTCGTCAAACTGGAGGGGGAGAAGGGGGAGGATGGGGCTCGGTGGTGTGTGGTTTCTCGGCGACGGTGGGGCTGAACGGAGGTCATCCCCGATCATGACTCGAGGACATGGGCACTGAGAACGCTTGATGGTGGGGGAGGAAGGGAGCGGAGAAGAGGGTGTGACAGTGGTTGGAAGCCCGGCATCGGTGTGGCCTTTTTGGCCAAGTGTTGCCTCCATTTCAACTCATGCATTCACTGCATGTGACTAGACATGTTGGTGGTGGTTAAACACCTAAGATTCTTGCCTCTACTTATGCGTTTACGGCAAAGGCGGCATATGACATCGCTGGGTGAATCAGAGGCTTGCTCAAAGAAGGCCCAGGCTTGAGAGGTCCTGGTGATAAGTGAGGAGCGGGGTTTCCGCTGACTGTGGCTGGCGGAATCATATCAGCGGACTTCTGCGACCACCCTCTCCCTTTTTGAGGCGGGTCCCGTATTGACTCTAGCCCATCATCTTCCTCCTCGTCCAGTGATGAAGCGCTCGCAAGAAAATTCTGCTGAAAAGACCACGTTGGATCCGCAATGTCGTCATCATCATCATCAACACAGGTGACTTCATCGTCCTGACATTCTGCATCCAGGAGCTGCGGGCTACAAGCAAGAGACACTGCAAGGCGTTGCCGACCGCCCGGGATTTTTGCCGATTGACCGGCTATCTTTTCCTCCTCTGATGGCATCAGTAACTGGGCGTCAGAGCAGACAAAATCATCCTCTTTGGCCTCTTGATCTTTTAACATGCCTTCTGACCCCAACCGCATTTTGTCATCAAAGAGGTCTTCAGAAAATGGATTATCCACAGGTGGCCGTGACTGGGAGGACGAGGAGGTAAGACTGCTGGATGCAGCTTGCATTAACCACTGAAGAACAGATTGGCGACACTGTACGTTACTGAGATTCACAGGGCCCTGACCCAGCGATGACAGGCCTGACGGTCCTGCAACCGACGATCCGCTGGCATGCGTGTTGTCGCCAGCACTGGAAGGAGCACCTTCTCTCGTACCTCTACCTCCATGTCCTACCCCCCTGTTTGCTCGTTTACCACCTGAATTTCACTCCATGTTCAGAAAGATAAAAATTTGAGAAGGTATGGAAGAGTTTTGGTAAGTCTCTTATTAAAAGACGGCAAATCACAGCTATTCTGAAATCCTTCAAATCAAAACAAAATTGCTGGATTCAAATTTAAGTGAAGGTACCTCTATCAACAAAGCTTGACTGACCAAAAGTGAAAAAACACCTGTCTGAAATGTATACGGATAATAAAAGGTATTTTCGGCACCTATCAATACACCTGTGGTGACTACAAAATTGCTGGATTCAAATGAAACTGCAAGGTGGCTCTATCAACAAACCTGGCCTGCGCCAAAGTGAAAAAAACACGTATCTGAAATGTATAATTGTGAGGGATCAGCATCCAGAGCAGGTTGCAGGCGGGCTTCCACAGACCAGAGACAGTGACACACTGCTTTAAAGTTCAAGTCCAGGCTGTGCCGGGTTTATTTATATGATAAACGTAAAACAAAATACGGCCTTAACCCCCAGGCATAAAACATAAAACAAAACCTGCACCGGCTGGGCGCTAACTATACACGAATACAATCCAAATCTATACCAGGGACACACTCGTGACCTGGGCAAAGCTGCAAATACACATAGCATGAGCTACTTACAATATGGCTCCAGCAAACCACCCGCAGCCCTGACCGGCCTGCAGCTCAGGTTTTTATGGGCCCTTTGCACCAGCCTCACCTGGTGCGTGGGAGTGGCCACCCACCCGGCTCTTTGACCACTCCAGAAAGCCGACCCGGATAAAGCGGACTGGAACCGCTTATACTACATGTCAGTATCAAACTGACACACACAAATGTCGGCTTCCCTTCACCGAGCCAGGCCACTCGGTGACACGCACTGGTCCAAACCTTTCCTAAGGCCGCATAGGACAGTATTCTTGGGAAACATTTCTTCCGTCCACCACTCCGCCTGTCACTGTCTCACATACCCTCCCCTCTGTTCGAGCCTGGGGGGGTCGGACACACTTAGCCACCAAACAATGCGTCCTAGACAGTGCATCAGCATTGCCCTGTAGTTTCCCTGCCCTGTGCTCCACAGAGAAACTAAAATTTTGCAGTGTCAGGAACCATTTGGTGACTCTTGCATTTCGCTCTTTAGTTTGGGACATCCAAGTTAAGGAGCGTTGGTCTGTGATTAGCCGAAAAGTGGCTCCTAACAAATAATACTTGAGGGACCCCAGGGCCCTTTGTGGCAAACACTCCCCGTTCCACAATACTATAGTTCCCTCTCGCGGGGTGGTAGTTTCCTGCTTAAAATTCGTGACTGGGTCTCTTACCGTTCTACCTCCTGGGGAAAGCACTGCACCCAGTCCCAATCAGATGCATCTGTCTGTACGACAAACTATTTTTTAAATTCGGGGTAATCAGGACTGGCTTTTTACACAGAGCCAGCTTTAACACCTGGAATGCCCTCTCTGCCTCCGGGTTCCAAGGCCAACCATGAGGGGATTTACTGTTTTTAGTCAGGTCTGTTAGTGGGGCTGCTATACTCGCAAAAATTTGGGATGAATCTGCGATAATAACCCACAATACCCAGAAAGGCCCTAACCTCCTTTTGGTTGTGGGTTGGGCCCAAATCCCTGTATCGCCTCTACCTTATTTACCTGCGGTTTTAATAATGCCCCTACCTATTAATGTACCCCAGGTATCGGGCTTCTTCTAGACCCAAGGCGCACTTCTTAGGGTTAGCTGTTAACCCTGCTTCTCTAAGGGGATTAAGTACCGCCTGTACTTTAGGTTGATGGCTTTCCCATTCCTAACTAATTATTTTTATGTCGTCTAAGTATGCTGAATCATCACGACGCTGGGGCTTAAGGACGAAAATCCATCAACCTTTGGAAGGTGGCTGGAGCCCCATGCAAACCAAACGGTAGGCAGACATATTGAAACAGTCCGTCTGGTGTAGCGAAAGCCGTCTTTTCCTTGGCCCTAGTCGTCAGGGGAACCTGCCAGTAACCCTTAGTAAGGTCGAGCGTGGAGAAATACCTGGCATGACCCAGTCTCTCAATTAGTTCATCCACCCTCGGCATTGGGTATGCGTCAAACTTGGATACCTCATTCAGCTTCCGAAAATCATTACAGAAGCGTAATGAGCCATCTGGTTTTGGATGAGCACGATTGGACTCCCAAAAGCACTCGCTTCTGGACTCCCCCAATCACACCGAGGTCCAACATCTTCTTAACCTCTTCAGATATTGCTCGCCTGCGAGCTTCCGGTACTCGATAAGGTTTCAAGTTGACCTTTCCCTGGCTCTGTGACAATGTCATGTTTTATGACATTAGTACGTCCTGGCAGTTCTGAGAACACATCAGTATTCCTTTGTATGAACTCCAGGGTCTCCTGTTTCTGTGACTTTGACAGGGACTCTGATACACATACCTCTGGGACCCCTCTATGGGGTGTGGCTACAGCAGTCAGTGTCTCCCTGTCTTTCCACGGTTTAAATTAAATTCAAAATGGAAATATCTGTTCCGGCTTGCGCCTCCCGGGGGCTGGTATACTTATAATTAACATCTCCAACTTTTTTAAAGGATTTTCATAAGGTCCTTGCCATTTGGCCCAGGAAACTTACTTTCTACAGTGGGAAACCAACACTAACCCCCCGATCCCCCGGGTTGAAGCCCCGTATTTTGGGGCCCCGACCTATTATACACTCGGCTTTGAGCTTCCTGAGCCTGCTGTAGGGTTTCTCTGACTATGGGCATAACTGCCGAAATCCTATCTTGCATTTGGGGTTGTGTTCTATTACGCTCCGGGGGGGTTTGTAGACTCTTGCTCCCAGGTTTTTCTTTGGCTATGTCCAGTAGACCCCGGGGGCGCCGCCCATAGACTAGCTCAAAGGGTGAAAAACCCGTGGATGACTGAGGAACTTCACGGATTGAGAACATTAGATAAGGCAAGAGACAGTCCCAGTCCCTACCATCCTTACTGACCACTCTCTTTAACATATTTTTAAAGCGTCTTATTTGAACCTCTCCACAAGGCCGTCAGTTTGAGGGTGGTACTCTGACGTGCGCAAATGCTTAATATTAAGTAATTTGCATAAATCCCTTGTGACCCTTTGACATGAAGGGGGGCCCTTGATCATAAGGATCTCCTTTGGAATGCCGGTTTCGGGAAACAATATGGAACAATTCCCGGGCAATCAGCGTTGAGGAGGTATTCCTCAACGGTATTGCCTCTGGGTAGCGTGTGGCGTAGTCCACCTCCACCATAATATATGATGGCCTCGAGCCGACTTTACTATCGGGCCGACGAGGTTTCCTTGCAATTCTCTCAAATGGGACCTCTATGATGGCCAACGGCACCAGAGGACTCCGATAGTGGGGCATGGGAGCTGTTAGTTGGCACTCAGGGCATGATCACAGTACCGCTTCACATCCCCCTGTACCCCTGGCCAGAAAAATCTTTGAAGGATCCGCTCCTTGGTCTTTTCGTACCCAGGTGACCCCCTAGTACATGCTTGTGGGCAAGGTCCAAGCCATCCTCCGAAAAGACTGTGGCAACTACCAGTTGTTCTACCACCTCCCCATGGACTTTGTCCACCTGATACAATAGATCCTGATGAACTGCCATGTGAGGGAAACACCGTATAGCCCTGGATATTTTAGGTTCCCCATTTTATGACCTTGAAATTCTCCCTAGCTTTTAAATAGTGTGGGATCTTGAAAACTGAGCTGTCCCAAAATTATCACGTGAGACCTCCAGGTCAGGCATAGCAGCACCTTCTTCCTGTTCCTCAGCCTCACCTGCCAAAAACTGCTTTGGGGGAAAATTCTCACCAGTTTCTAGGGTCACCCCTACTGGCTGAGCTGTGGTGTCAGGTTCAAACGGTTCGGGACCAAAACACAGGGCAAAGCTTACCATCATTACAATTATTCACCTTGCATGAGACTTTGTATGCCACAAGTCCCAAAACAGGAGGAAATCTCTCCCCAAGATCACTGTATGCATTTAAAAGACCTCACCACCCCCCCTTCATGGGAGGAAGGAGTCCACAAGAAATCTCTAGGTTGACAAGGGCTGGGGGTAACTCCTTGGTGTCTCCATGGATGCACAGGACCCCTATAACCCGCCCGGTGGGCTGATGAAGGGTTTTACTAGGCTGGCATTTCACCAGTGTAACCAAGCTCCCAGAGTCCAATAGAGCTTCTACAGGATAGTCCATTGACTTTGATCTGACAGATTTGATAGTCCCGTCTCTAAGGCAGTCTCTGCTGAGCAAACTGGCCTTGCGAACAGGGGCTTCCGCCCAGCCGAGTCGCATTCCCTTGGCTTACTGGGCAGCGGACAGTAGCAGCAATATGTCCAGGCCCACGACACCGCCAACATAAGACGTGGCTGTGTTCTGCTTGACCTCGGCCCTTGACCGGCCTCCATTTTGGAGATTAGTTTTCTCCCCCACACCGTTCCCCTCGGGGCCACCTCCCTTTGGGACATTTTTCAACCCCCTCTGGGAAATGGGACAGTCTTACCAGACCCTTCGCGTCGACTTGCTGTTCCCAGGGTTTGGGGCGTCCAGGAGGCCCGGGTTGGAGTAAGTCCTCTGTGGCTTTAATACCTCTCAACGAGGTTAACGAGCTGCTCCGCGTCTTTGGGTCCCCTTGCCCAACCCAGCGCTGGATCTCCGGGGCAGGGAGCGGATGAAAATTGTCCACGACCACTTTCTCCACTATCTGCGCAGGTGTTGACTCCTCCGGCTGCAACCACTTCTTCACCAGGTTTAACCAAGTCGTACATCTGTGAGCGAGCCGGGAATGGTCAGCGAAGGTCCCGTTATGTACCCGCCCGGGCCCGCACGTTGGTGTTCACCCCCAGGCGAGCTAGGATCTCACCCTTTAATTAACATAGTCCTGGGCCTCCTGCTCGCCTAGGTCAAAATACGCCTTCTGGGGTTCTCCGGTTAGAAAAGGCGCCACAACTTCAGCCCACTGAGCCACTGGCAACTTCTCCCGCTCGGCCACTCTCCTCGAAGACCCTAAGATAGGCCTCGACATCATCAGTAAGGGTCATCCTTTTGCATAGATGCCTGTACCGCGGCACGCGCGGCGGGGAAGCGAGCTTGGCGTCCTCTTCACACTTTGCGCCATCGCCAGGACTTGCTCTTTGGAGCTGCTTGTTGATGTGCTGGCTGCTCCTGTAGGGAGACGGTTAGCCTCTATCAGGGAGGGCGTTTTGGGTTTCTCCTGAGCACGCATGGCCTCTTCGTGCACCTTTTGCTGGTTTGCGGTCATCAACTGGAGGCTACTGTTCGCTTGTAAACAGCTGCTTCAAGAAGCTCATCCATCTTGGTGGTCTCGGACTGCTGCGCAGCTGCCGCTTTTTTTCCAGGACATAAGGTTCTGCACGACCCAGGCAATTTTTCACGGTTGTCGCCCTTGGCAACCCGGGTTTCATTGCTGCAGAAACTGTGTGTTGTCTCTTTAAGTCTGTCTGCCCGCATCCGAAGCCCAATGTGAGGGATCAGCGTCCGAGCAGGTAGCAGGCTGGGCTTCCACAGGACAGAGACAGTGACACATGCGTAAAGTTCAAAGTCCCAGGCTGTGCAGGGTTTATTCTATATGATCATCGTAAAACAAAATACGGCATTAACTCCAGGCATTAAAACATGAAAACACACTCCTAACCTGCCAGGCTGGGCTGCTTAACTATACACGTATACAATCCTATCTATACAGGGACAAACTCAGTGACCCTGGGCTAAAGCTGCAAATACCACATAGCATGTGCTACTTAAATATGGCTCCAGCAAACCCACCAGCAGTCCTTCCTAAGGCCGCTATGGACAGCATTCTTGGGGAAACAAATCATTCCGTCCACCAACTCGCCTGTCACTGTTTCACAATATGTATATAAAAAGGTATTTTGGCACCCTATCAATATCACCTGTGGTGACATACAAAATTGCTAGGATTAAAACTTTAACTGCAAGGTTGGGCTCTAATGAACGAAAGCTGGACTGGCCACAAGTGAAAAAACAGTACTCTGAAATGTATAGAAATAATAGGTATTTTTTGACCTATAAATACAACTGCGGTGACTAAAAAAATGCTGGATTAAAATTTAAAGTGAAGGTACTCTGTATCAACGCAAAGCTAGATGACACAAAAGTGAAAAAAAATAAACCTATGCTGAAAATTTTTATCTGGATAAAAAAAGAAAATTTTTGGCACTATCAATACAATGTGGTTGACTACAAAATTGCTGGCTTCAAATGTTAACTGCCAAGGTGGCTCTATGAACGAAGCCTGGCCTGCGCCCAAGTGAAAAAAAAACAGTCACTGAAATGTGATACGGATAATAAAGGTATTTTTGGACTATCAATACACTGTGAGTGACTACAAAATTGCTGATTCAATTTAAGTTGCAAGGTACCTCTATACAACAAGGGGCTTGAACTGACTAAAAGTGAAAAAAACACATATCTGAAATGTATACGGATAAAAAACACGGTATTTTTGGCATCCTATCAATTTAACACCTGTGGTGACTACCAAAAATTGTGGATTCAAATTAAGTGCAAGGTACTTCTATAACAAAGTTTTGACTGAACAAAAGTGAAAAAAAACACCTATCTGAAATGTATCGAGATAAAAAAAATGGTATTTTTGGCACTATCAATACACCTGTGGTGACTTACAAAATTGCTGGATCAAATTTACTGAAAGGTACCTCTATCAACCAAGAATAATACCAATTAACCACAAACAGTATCAGACAATATATCGGATTAAATTTAAACGTCAATAAGGACTTTTCAATTAAATATTTCCACCCCATATTCTTACATATAACTATCAATTAAATCACCCCTATAAGAAAACCGATAAAAAACATACAATACAATAAACTTCACCACCCTTACAAAAATTCACACACCCAATTATCACCCACACTATTCAACCCAAACCATCCTTATTAACACATCCCCCAATATTCTATCCCCCCCCTACAATCCATAAATTCACCCACCATAAAAAATTAACACATATTATCACCCCAATATTCACCAACATTCCATATTAACATCTCTAATATTCCCTATCCCCTACCAAATCCACTTCACCACCCATAAAAAATTCACACACCTATTATACCAATAATTCAACCAACAAACAACAACCACACAAACCCACACCCCCCCAAACACACAACCCCCCAACCCCCAAACCCCACAACACCCCCCACAACCCCCCCACAACAAAAACACCCACAACAAAAACACAACCCACACCAACACACTACCAAACACCCCCCTACAACACCCCAAAACATCCAACCCCACCCAACCCAAACACCCCCCCAACAAAAACCCAACACCCCCCCCCACCCACCCTTACAACACCCCCTCCCACCCCAACCCCCTACTTCACTGACGATTCTCTTGGTGATCAGCTCTTTTTAATAGCACGCTTCTCCATTCGCTTCTAATCACTGTGTCGGTGTTTGACTGGAGAGCTACCTCTCTCTCTTCTCTCTATTATATTATTAGTAGATGTCATTGTTATCCCTATCTTCTCTCATCTTACTTCCTGTTAGCCAATACGCGCTCGCTGCGTTTAGGATCCGTCTGCCTCCTGTGTGTTACCGCTTCCCAGCGCCACCTTAGGGTGTGTTAGTTTTTTTCTCGAGACTCTCGATTAACTCGGCTTCTCTTCCAAAATTAGTGTGAAGTGGTTTCGATAGATACCGCACGCGCGCCGCCTGCCTTTTGAGTGTCGTCTATCTGCGCGCTCGCTCGCCATCTTTGACGCTTCTTTGAATCCCCTGTTGCTCTCTCGCAGCCTCGATTCTGATTTCTATCGCATGACCTCATCGCTCTCGCGTGTGTCTCTATACTTCTCTCCGAGCTAAATTTACTGTGTGTTATCTTAATTGTCTGGCAGAGAATCGCTTAACTCTGCGCACGTCCCCCCCTTCTGTTATGTGTGTGTTCCTCTATGAGATACCGCGCTAGCTTTCACTTCTTCATGAGCAAGAGATAGCGCTCCGCCATATTAATCATATTGCTTTGTTGCGCAAATTTAGGATTTCCCCTTGTGATTTAGAAATAAATTTGTGATCGTAAATCCCCATGATGAGCGATATCAGTTGTGTGCTCTACTGCTCTTTGATATTTTAGATACTAATCGCTTCTAGTCTCTCCGCTGCGGTCCCTAAAATCTTAAGAGAGAAACAATCCGCGCCAAGTGTACTAAATTACTCCTTCACCGAGTCACGCGAGCTCTTTTGTTTAGCATATTAGAGTAGAATTTAGATTCGCGAGCTAAATATATAATTCTCGCCTCATATCTCCAGAGTTAGTGTCTGATTGTCCTTACGCGACCTCTCTAACTTGCTCGCCCGCTCCAAGTTGATATTTTCTCCAGAAGACAAGCACTGAGAGAACGCCAATTCTTCCTAGTCTGACTCCGCTCTGGTATGTGTGTCACACGAGCTTCGTCCTGTTCCGCGACTCAGTGATCTCTGAGCTAGTGATGTGTGTCACTTCATGGTAGTGTCAGCACTGTGTTTAGCGCATACTCGCTAAGATCGACGCTGCTCTCACTCGCGACTCTCATACTAAAGAAGAGAATTGTTGTATTTTGGACGGCAGATGATCCGCCAAACGCATCATCCTCTCGCCCCTTTCGCTCTATTATTTTTGTGGTTTCTCAGTCTTATTTTCGGCACTATCGCGTGTGTGTGTGAGATTGTTGTGTGTGTCGATTCTTTACTAGCCGCTGCGCGCTACTCGCTTTACGAGTTCATTGATTATATGATTTTCCTGTCACCCAGAGTAAGACCCGTCTCCGGCTCTCTTCACGCCTCTCTACACCCCCACACTCTTCCCATTATATTATATATTCCAAGCACGCGCTCTAGAGTGGAGATCCGCGCGTGCCTCTGTTTTTCCCTATAGTGCTTTCTGAGTGTCGCCCTGCCCCGCATCTCTCCGCGCCCCCTTCTACGACTTGTTGCATAGTTGTTTCCCTATAGTTTGTCCTCTTCGCCTATTATGTCTCTCTTCCCGTGGTGATACGCTGATACCTCCACCGCTCTCAAGATGTGTTCGAATGTGTACCGCAACGCCACCCATCGGACTGAAAGAGATTCCAGCTCTCCCACTCTTTTTGTTAGATAGTAAATTGAAAACATGAGGCGACTGGCTTAGACGGTCTCTTCTACCACTTGTGGGATGTTTGATGTTTCGCCTACATTTTCGGTCGCTCGCCGCCCGCTTAGTAGATTCTGAGATGTGTGTCTTAGAACCTCTTCTAGAGATTAATACACGCACATTTTTCCCGCAAAGCGTCGATGTGTTTCACGATGGTGTCATCCTATGGTTAGACTCGAGACTTGTTTTATCACAAAGAACATGAGAGGATTCGTTCCTGAATAGAGCTTCGACACACGTCGCCTGCACAATCAGATTAGTAGTTACGTCAAGATGACCACCGTCTCCTCAAGTGTCATCTGTTATGTGGTCTATTCGCAGCGCTCTGCTGCGAGTTCCTGCTCTCATAGTTTTGTGTGTTTCTAGCCGCAGCCGCTCAGTCTATATGTGTCGATACCCCCCCCCCATACAATCCCATCATTCACCAAGGATGACTTCGCCGATGTCAGAGAGACACGAATAGAATGTTGAATCCTCTAGACTACCTCAATCTGAGTAGATGTGTCCCGCGTCGCGGGTCTCACGTGCTAGCTTCCTCATTGTGTAGACTAGATCATGTGCTTCGATATCAAGCCATTTTTCCATGAGAGCGCATCACGCTCTCGCTCCGCGGCTTTTAGCAGTATTAATAGATTTTCCCGAAACTAGATTATTCGACTAGATCTCACTCATTCATATTTGATGTGATGTGGTCCGAGAGTGACTACTATCGCATTGTGTCTTATCGTCGCGTCGGATTCTTCGGCTATTACTTCTCTACACGTTGTGATATAGTCGCGCTCGCTCGCGGGTGAGACTCCGCCCTCTCATGTACTCCGCTTTATTACAGAAATATTTCTGACCACCCGAGCGCACGCTCCGCTAGCGCGGCTCGGTCAAAGTCGAACTTACGCGAGAGAATCAGACGCACGCTCTGTCCCTTCTTAGGATGTGGTCGAGCGTCTGGCAGAGATCCCGATCTCTCGCACGCTGAGCCCTCCTATCGTCCCAACCCACAACTATAGATGTCTTGTACATAAACAGTCTAGATCAACACCGCCACTCATGCTATAGCGGCGCTCAGTAGAGTTCACTATCGCGTCTCTCTGTTGCGAGAGCGGATTCGTCTTCCATCTGCCTGTGAACAGCGAGTGTCTGTGCCTATTGATGGATTATCACAGCTGTTCACGCGATACACGCTCGCGCTGCTGTACAGGAGAAATATACGTCGCTTGGCCATGCGCTTTCAGTCACCGAGTAATTATTGTGTGTCAGAACCCCACAATACGAGCACATTGTCACCTAGTGTAGCTGCGTTCAGATAGAGATCAGATGTTGCTAACAGTTTCGCAGCACTATGTGTCGCACTCGCTCGCAGCCGGCTTGCGGCGGTGTTGTACAAATGTCCACCCTGTGTAGTGTCGGCGTTCGCTCTCTCGTCCTCGCAGCGCGCAGCATCTCTCCCGCTTGTGACTCGATCGAATGTGTGTGTGTGTTTTGTTCCTTGTGTGAGAAGTCTGTTCAAGATAAATGCTCCGACTCTCCTCATGTGTCTGAGCATGAGAATGATAGTGTGTGTGCCCCGGCCGGTAGTAGATGAGGTGTGTGCGAGAGCGATCTTCTCCTCCTGTGTGATGTGTGTCACATCTTCTTATATAGTTCCTTCTACATCAAGTGTGAATCTCTTACTAATTGTTCGATGTCGTGGTAGAGAGGAGAGAGGCGTGGTATACGTGTGTGTGTGCGATGTCGGCGTAGAACCTCTTACAGTGAGAAAAATAGTGACCCTTCCCCTTATCAGCTTCACCACCCTTTACAAAAATTCCACACCCACCCTATTATCACCCCCCAATCATTCAACCCAAACCTATCCCTTACCACACAACCCCCCCTCAATCCATCCCCCCCTATGTGTTATGTATCACCTGATCGCGCGCGCGTAAGTAGATGCACTGCCGTCTTAAACTAGATTACAGTGATGTTAACCATCCCCTATCCAACCCCCCAATCATACAACCCCAAACCATCCCTTATTCACACACCCCCCCTATCATCTCCCTATCCCCCCCCTACAATCCCATACACCTTCACCACCCCTTAACAAAATTCCACACCCACCCCATATTATCACCCCCCAATCATTCAACCCCAAACCCATCCCTTACCCTTAACTATAACGTTTCCCGATTTGATGTCGCCGCGTCCACCGGCCCGCTCTGCAGATAGGACTGTTCTAATGTTCCCTCGTAGAGCTAGCGAAATATACAGACCTATGCGCTTTCACCTCGCATGTATCGCAAAGAATAGTTTGTTATTCTCTATAGCCGCGTCATCGCTCAATTTCTATTCACCGCCGCCTAGATGTGTTTTCCGATCCATGATTTCATGAGTACGCATAGTCTCTCACCCCAAGAATCGCACTGTTGTCAAGGACATTTCGCTCTAGATCTAGATGTCAACTACGATTCGCCCCTCATTCATCTCCCCTATCCTCGCTGTCCGCCTCAGTCGCTCCGCTTCTCCGAAAAGATGAACTCATTCAGATCCTCTTCACGATGTGAGTTCAAATTCTTTGTTACATATCTGATAGAAGTCTCGACGTTACAAAGGATGTTCCGGTCCAGCGAGAATGTCCCATCAATTAGCAGCTAAGGTCAACCCTCTATTTAGATGGCTACTAAGACCCGATTTCTCGCTCGACCTTCGTAGTGTTCAGAGAATTCTCCGCTTTCTAAGAGACGTAGTCAGATTTGTATACCTCCGTATCTATGACCAAACTCTAATTCCAGCTCCCTGGGCTTTAGAAACTCCGTGTCTCACCATATGAGAGACGACACATCACCTACAGATCGAGAAGTCGAGAGTGCTGTCTCGAGGAGGAGGATCACGTATTATTTCAGCTAGAGAACTCCGGGACGACAGAGAGTCGCTGACTCTCCAAATGTCCATTAACCGAGATATCGCTGTATGCCTACGACGACTCATGTAGACTCAGAGTTAAATCATTATCTTAAACCTAAAACTCTTATCTCCACATAGACAAAGATCCCGCCGTCCCATAACCACCACCCTCACAAATCCCATCCATAACACCACCTACATTTATCTCCCCCCACACCCTAAAACCCTCTCAATACATATAATCACTCTTTTTTTTTTTCTCCCCCCATCAACCCTATGTGTGCGATCTGCATGATTTGATCATCTCTGCAAAGTTGCTCCTTAAATATCTCTTATTATCCAGAAATACGCTACCGTACGCAGATGAGACAGAGATCCTTTGAGTCTCACCACCAAGAGAGCTTGCATCCACTATATTAGCCAGTCCGCAAGAGAATGTCCGCCCCTCCATAGAATAGCGGCGCGATCTGTCAACAACCCTACACTAAAGATATCTAACCTAGATGTATCGCTCTTTCCCCCCGCACGCGATCTTGCGGTAGAGAGCTCGCTATGAGAAGAACTTTTCTAATTGTCGTTAAGCTATTTCAAACTTGTGATCCTCTTGCAATGTTGTGTCACTACTATACAACATGTCCCATACTCAGCGCCTCGCTCTTCTCCTTTTCTCATAGTGAATCAATTGTGTTAATCGCACCATGCTGCGCCGCATCTGAAGTTTTGATTGTTTTGTTTAAGTTAGCTATGTTAGACCTCGCGATTATGAGATAAGAAATGTCTCGTCTCGCACTGCACAAGCGTTATGTCTTCTCGGCAGCAGCCTCTCGCACCAGCACTCAGACCGCGTAGTTACCCATAGATATACGATATTTTGCAGTGTTATAGATCGCCTTCTCCTCCTACCTAGTGTGCACGGTTCTCGCTGGCGCACATCCATCTTTGTCCTCTACTTTGCTCCATGTTCCTCGTTCTGCACGTGCCTAAAGATGTGTTCAGAAGTCAATCTCCTTCGAATATACGAGACGAGCCACACGCCATTCGAGCATGACACGCGTGTGAACCACTGTATGAACTATCACCTGACCTAGACATCGACTAGACGCTAGACCACTCTCCGCTTATTTACCTATTCATGTCAATTAACTCCAGGAGTCAAACTCTCTCAGTACTGATTTGAACTCATATGCCGAACTCTGTCTAGTAAGAGATAGACCTCGTAAAGATATGAGCAAGCAAATCCCTATATAGAGTAATCCTCCTCCCCTCTTCTAAATTAATCTTGCTATGACCTAACTCCATAAATGACGTTCATAGCTCTTTGTGAGGAATGCAGTTTAGTAGAGAGAATAGACTACGAGACGTTTATACGCGCTTAAGTCACTCGCTATCCCTGTATAGAATCTAGAAATGCACTGGTCTGTTAGATCTGTCTCGATATTGAGTGTCTAAGATACAAGAATCGCGAGATATCAATTTTTTGTGCTACCTTAGACTACAACATAAGAACATAATATAATTCTCGCGCACATATTTCTTATGCGCCTCATCTGTGGAAGGAATCCCCCCGCACGCGCTCGCTCTTAACCCCTCTCATACAGAAAGACGTCAACGCTCAATGTTATTCTAGACATTCAATGATAGATCGATACGTGTCTCTCACTGTAGACGCCTCTCCTATCTAGAGAGTCCCCCCATATTGTGGTACGTACGTGTCCGATGTGTAATAACCTCTCAGCGATCACATGTGTGTTCTAATGTTAAAATGTTTGTCCTATCTCTTTTCTATCTTCGTCTGTTTATATACATTTAGACGATCTAAGCGCCACGAGATCTGTATAAGCTCCATGTTCTAGATATGTATATTCGATAGAGTTCGCGCTACTACGTCTTACACCTATTTGTTTCTCTGAATCATTTACACGAAGACGAAAGTAGAGAAAACCTTATATGGATGCGCTTTGAGAATCAGACCATTGACGCCAAGTGATATGTCCTTCAACATTATATCTATTTCCCAACCCACGAATCCCCTCAGACGCCCGTGTACACCCTCCACACCATCCCCCAACTATAAAACCCCGATTCATCCGCCTCATCAAGTTGCCCAAGATAATGTTTTAATGTTTTTGACTGCATCCGTTTGTAATACACCACCAAACACAAATCCTCCCCCCCTAACCCGTTCGATAACCCCGTTCGCTATCTCTATATTCATTTGTATTTCTAGCTTGTCCTTCTAGACACCGCGCAACATGATCCCCAGCATCCCCAGTGTGTCATAGACGTTATAGATCGCCGCCAACCACGCGTCCCCTTCTCATCATCTCCCGCAATCTGCATCTCTCATGAACGCTTTATTTTTACTGTTAATTATCACGCAGTTTTAGTAAATAGCGTCTCAAGTGTCTCTCGCCGAGTTATTGGAGATATCCAATCTCTGCATATAGAGAGACGCCCATCGCTTCAACCTTTTTTGGATTTTCCCGTGTGGTTCTCTATCTAAACTCGTCGCGCCTCCACTTCAATGTTCGTGCTTTTATTACGCTAAAACCTCCTCATCGTCGATAACCTTGTAGCCTCTGAGCAACCAGTAATGAATCATAATAGATTAGATGTTATTACTCCCACCTCATTCCCCCCTAATCCCTCCCCTGTTTTTAATATTACTCATTAGATTAAGACAATTCTTCAGTGCCCCCATAAAGTAGATTAAGCTACGCCGCCGAGTCCAATGCGCTCATGCGCTTAATGTCTCGCTATTGTCCCAGCATCTCTCTTAGCGTAAGCTGCCTTGTCCATAAACTGTTGTCGCTGATCAGTGTATCATAATGAATTCACTGCCTTCTTCTTGCACAAATGATTCACTCCTATTACTTTGATTTTCTTGTCGCCTCTGTTAACAGACACGCTGGATCTGTTCGCAGAGTATGACTGGTTGCTTCCAAACACTCACATGCACCCTACTCTACAGCTCAGAAAAAACATATACTTCCAATGAGACGCTACCCTTCTCCTCTGCGCTCTGTTCACGCTATCTGCGCGCTAGATAAGAATCTGCTCCATCAGACCTGCAGTTAGGGCAGCTACTCCGAACCCTACTCGAGTCTGAAACTCTCCTAAATCTATCGCTAACTCTACAGTGTATTGCTATAAAAAAACTCTCTTTCAATAAATGTTCCTCACGATCAAATAACAGATCAGGTACAGTAGCTTGTACGATTATCTAGCACCCTCATACACGCAGCTTCGAATTTCACCACAGTCTCTGTGCGCAGAAACCGTGTCAGATTAGTGTCAGTCATTTGGATTGTAGAAGCATCATCGCAGACTAACTGTTAACGTTTCGTTTCATGGATAACCTCTCTTTCTCTTCACATTGTATTCTATGTTAGATATGTTATTGTGTGACACTAAAGACAAATCAAGCGATTAATTCCATTAAAAGAGGTGTTCTCCTGTGAGAGTGTACTCGCGCTCCTACTCCTCATAGCCAGTAGACTCTGCCTATATCCACCCCATCATTGTTCATAAAAACCTATATAGAATTTGGTAACGCCTTATTGATTGTAAAAATAGTCGCCCCCTCCCTCATTTATTTTATATTTAACATGTCCCCACTGTCGCCTTCAAGTTAAGACTCTTGTCCTTATTCTTTCATCTCATGTAGTTTAGATTTTTGTCACATTTCCACTAATGTGTACTCCAGATCGCTCCCTCGTCCTCTACTTGTGTTCCGCTTCGCTCCGCCACCGTTATCTGTCTTGATCATGTATAAAGATCGAGTAGTTTCCCGCTCCCAACCTCTCCAGCGTATCCCGCTCATCGTCTTATTCATTTACGCTCCACTAGCCTCTCTACCTCTCTCCTTCTTCTTACAGAGAGATCTAGATATCTCCAAATACCATTTTGTTCCATTAGACCAAGACACCATGTCTGACTACCCAATTCTCCTCAGAAAGAGAGATAGGCTAAGAAGATGAGTTGCCACCTCGCTAGAGCATCCTCGCGTGCGCACTGCCTCATCCGCTAGATGCACCAGGTTACAAGTGACTCTATTTCAACACTGCGCACATAGAATATTCATCCACAATCCCTTGTCCTACATATATAAGAGACATCTTCCAGAAAATAACTCCACGGCGTTCGAGCTAGAAGAGACTTCATTAACTTTCCCCGCTACTGTCTTTACTGAACCCCCTGCCCTCTCCGCGCAACCGCCCCCGACCCATTGTTGCCGCGTCATCCTCCCCAGACTGTAAGGTCTCTTCCTCCCAAGAATATCCGATACATGAACCGAGTTTGCCACATCCATTTCACGCATAATTGTAACTTGCAGACCATCATTAAGACGCCTTCACGCTGAGAGAGACGCTCCCAGACGCGCCTTTGTACAACCAAACTGATTTGGATTATTAGTGACATGTCGCGCCCTCTCACGCGCACCGCCCGCGCTCCTTTTTACTACCTATACATACTCCGCTACCACGATGATGATCATCCCAACTCTTCGCAAAAACTATCAATTCCCTAATCTCCCCCCCACCCTCCCCCGCAGATTCCCTCTCTACCCAAGTATCATAGAATAAGACCTTAACAATATCCCATATACCTTTTCTCTCCTTCACGATTCTCAATTAAAAACATTGATCCCTTATTAGTAGGTCACAGATAACGAACTTAGAGATAGAGTAGTGTCCCTTTTACGCCACCCCCCCACACCAACCACCCCACAAATCTTCACACCCCAAAAAAACCATACAATAATTACAACTATTTACTCTATTCCCTCGAGCTCGACATACACCTACTTACAGGAGAACCTCAGAGAGAACCAACCCATATACGCATGTGTCCTGAATAAAACGCCACATAATGATTGATCAATTATCTGCGCACTCCTCGGCGCTAGAGAGATTTCGAATCTCTCACACCCTCATAGAGAATATCGGCGCCGCAGATAGCGCTCCATCCTTGTCTCATACCCCCATTCGAGTGTACTTTACTTGACTCTCCCCATCTCGTCTCCTCTTATTTACAACAGAACAGGAGACGAAGCGTGCTTCAACCTCCAGCAGGAAGAGGAGACCTCGAATAAAATGCCCTACTAGGTAGCAGCAGTAGAACGCAATTTTTGTATCTCCTACGCACTCCCGCTACCCCCCTCTTTTAGACGCCGCGCTTCTCCTGTACTATTTTATTGTTGTAACACCTGTGTGTCATCTCTATCGACGCTCGCTCCCCTGTATCTTCATAGTCAGCCATTGTAGAGTTAGCGCACATCCGCTCTAAATCGCCTGGCTTATAGAGAAAGGCATCCATACTACCCTCCCAACTTCAAAATCTCTATTGTCTCAAACACACCCCCCCCCCCACCACAAACCCCACCCACACACTACCCCCCTCCAGCCATTCAACTCGCTGCCTCACCGTCGCCCTTCAAGATAGCTCAGAGCACCAAGAGAATACACAATCTATGGACCCACGAGCCCTGGCATCGCCCTGCCACTCTTCCTCAAATGTACAGACACTGTCAATTGCAGACATGAGTACTTTCACTTACCGCCGCTAAGACAACTACTCTCCCCAAAAGAACCATATTGTACCAATGTCCTCATCTTTATTAGATGAGCTAAGAGATTGAATCCGTCGCGAACTTGTGCCCCTATCCACTGATTGATTGGAGACTCAGCCTGTCTCCTCGCTTTGCTCGCTTTGTCTGCGCTGTTATCACTCATCCTACTTAACGCCCTCCTCTGTCTCCCCCCCCTCCCTTCCCCTAATTATAATTCAGATTTTAGTTTCTGTAGCCATCGCACTCTACTTGGCACTCTAGAGACGCTCTCCTTCCTCGCTCTGTTCGCTCCTCGTGCAAAGAATCATTTGTCCTTCGCCGCCTATACGCAGTCTCTATATATCCAGAGACTGTTCTCGTCCCATCCAGACTCCACATCATGATTTCGCTCCTCACTTCGACTCCGATATGTACCTCAAATGTGTACATCTAGTTAAGCCATGTAAATATAGAAATTAGTGTATCTGAATGTGCACAGTTGTCCACAACAGTTAGTCCTTATGTACGACTCAGTTACTACACACACTGTCGCACATATACATCCTCTCCACGCCGATCAGACTTTTATATCCCATCTAACACTCGATGCTGTGTTTATCTCCAGATGTGTCTGTGTCATAGATAGAGAGAGATATGTGTGGTCTGTCGTATCTCCTTTAGAATTTAGGTATCTTCTAGACGACGATGAGTTATTTGTAGACTGTGATTCTCCGCTAGGCGCCCTGCAATGACTCGTAAGAGCGCGCTCTTCCTACCACGAGCGGCTTTGTTGTCATGGCGCCTACTCTTTCTTACTACTTTACACAGTCTGGTGTCTATTCTTCTCCGCCAAGTGACTCAGACTTCCTGTGTGCACCCGTGCGCGCTGTCTTGCGTTGACGCGGATCTATGTCTGCTTCGATGTGTTGCAGTATGTTTTGTAGTTACGCTTTACGATGTAATAATTTGTCCTTCCGCTGTAGGTGATCCTCTTGTGTGCTTGAATTGGTGGCAAGTGTGTGTGTGCCCCCTGTCTCTACCGCGCGCTGTAGCGCATTCTTGCATTTAGTGTATTCCTGTCGCGCTCATTTGTACGCCTTCCATATCTCCCGCGCTTCGCTTGTTGTGATCTACGACTCATTCTCTCTTTTCAGTCATGTGTCTGTGAGTGATGCCCGCCGCTGTTTGCCTCGTTTCATCTCCTCTGATCTAATTGATGATAAGTTGTATATCTCCATTTAATACCAACACCCCCCACCAAAACCCTACCCATTCTACCCCCCATCCTTCCACCCCATACCCATTTACCATTCAAATATTATCACTCAGCAGTGTGTGTAGTGTGAGTATCTACGCGGCCTCTCCGCTACATGCAACGACCTCCCTCTATTGTGAGTTTCCGTGGCTTTTGCACTAGCTATGTTTTATTTCGACGCTCTGTGCTGAGAGTGATGATAGACCTCACGCTCCGGCTCCTCCTGTTCGGCAGAAGTTAAAGGCAAAAGCGTTATGAAGGCGCTTTGTGTCTCGCTGCGCCTGTCCTGCGAATTCCTCGCCAGAAGAATCCAGTTCTCTTGTCACGCTCGCTTGAGATAGATTATTTAGTACATAAGTCGTTGTAATAGAGATGTGTCGCGCGCCGCCGTGTGTGTATTCCTGCTCGCCAATCGATTTGATACTGCCCTTCTGATTGTGTGTTCACGCAGCATTATGCCTTGTAGTGGGTCATTTGTAACGTGTTCACCTCCGCGCGTATCGGCTCAAGTGTGTGTGTGCTTCCAGACATCCGATAGCGCGATCTAGCGAGCTCATCGATGAGATGGCGCGCTGTCACCGACCTTGTCTCTATATTTATACAAGAGAGGAGCGCTCGCGCGGCTTCTAACGGTCTGTCCTTTCGCGCTGCAAACCGATTTCGTAGAAGTTGTTCCGCCAGTTTGGATGTTAGATCCTAAGCTAATGTTTCAGAGAAGGCCGACCAGCATCTCGTGTTCTAGACTCAGTTGAATTGTCGTGCATTTGTATAGACTCCGTAGATTTGTGTGTGTCTTGTTCCCCCGATTCGTTCTGCCTCTCATGCTCTTGATGATTGCTCGTTGTGATCGCTCCCGCCCTTCTGCGCCGGCGTTATATTGAGACGGTTGTTTGTGTGTTTCATCATTCCCCCACTAGTGTGTTGTACCGTAATGTATGCGCTCTCCTTCTGCTACCGGGCACTTAGAGCAGATGACGAACAATGTGTGTGTTCCTGTTTGCGCACCCCCCGTTGGCTTGAGCTTTAGATGTATGATCTTGGTGTTGATCTAGAGAGTGAGGTCGCAGGCCAATCATTCTGGAAAGGGAAGACACGCGGCCTCTCGTCGCTCTTCCTTCAGAGTCTGCGCTCCTCCGTATTCGCTATGTGTTACTGCGCTCGTTGCGCGTACTCGTCTCGTCTCCGCGCGGCTATAGCCGTCGCGAACCATCCTGCTTTACTGCTAGTTATAAGATCCCTCCTGCAGGATGCTCGCTTCTGTGCATTCGATCAGGCTATCAAGTATTGAGCAGTTTGTCTCGCGAATTCAAAGCAGCGTATCGTCCTTGGTCAAGAGGCATGTGCGCAATGTATCTCCCGGGTTTCCTGCTTTAGCTCGATAATGTGTATTTGAAAGAGTATAGAGCTTCCCTATGACGGCCCCTGTGCGATGTACTGATCCATCCCCATCTAGCCGCGGGTGTGTTGAACCTCGAAACTTCGGCCCCTCCGCCCTACACCCGCATAGTAATCATCCAACCCTCATGAATAGATGCTTGTCTGAGTAGCGGAGACCTCAACGAGTGTTTGGGAATAGCCTTAGAGAGAAGCAGATGATCGAGATTTGAGAGACTAATCGTACATGAAAGACATTAGAGGCTAGAGTCAGAGACCATAGCCTTGAACAGTATGTGTCGCGCTACTTACGGAGAACCCCGCGCTATTTTGAGTCTGGTAGTTAATATAGATGATACTAGGGAAGTTAGAGTGCAAGTACCTACAACCGGCAGCGCTGACCCGGGGCTCTCTCATCTCGGAGAGATGCAGATGAGGTGGCGTCCTCTCATGGTTAGAGAAAGCGTGTACCGCTACGCTGTTTAGTGGTTGCTGTCGCTACTGTTCTCGGACCACTGTTTAACCGGCCTCCAAGTCGCCGTGGGTTGTGTGCAAACTCGATCTCGCGCTTCTCGACCTTGTCGACTAAGTGTGTGCCGACCCCTCTTTCGTTCTGGCCGTCGGCATCGTAGTATAGGAGAGAAACCCGAAAGCGCGTGATTCGATGTATAGATGACCGGCTTGTAGTGTACAGAGAGTAGATAAAACGATGTGATAACGACTCACGCCGATTCATACAATGAGACCTTCGCTGTTTTCCACTATCACATTGTCACAGATCCACTTTTCCCGAAGTTCTAGTGTCTATCTCTATAAGGAGAAGATTGTCGCTATATTGTCTCATTCTGAATCGAAAAGTTCCAGCACGCCATACTAATGGATAGTGAACAGAGTGTATCTACTATATGCTAGTGATGGCGCTCTTATGGATCTCTGCTACTAATCGGAGTGAACAATGCAGAATACAGCACCCATATTGTCGCGCTGCCCAATCTCGGGCTTAATAATGTATGGGGTTGGAGCACAAATTGTGTTGTGACCCCCTTTCACAACCCCTCCTAAAATCTTGCTTCCCCCTCCCTACACCGGCGTCGAAGTTTTGTCCGCATATTGTGTTGTGTGTGTCTTGTGCAGTAAACACTACGTCAGTTTTCGAAACTTCGCCCATCTGTATTGATGTCAGAGCAATCATAGAAGACGCTTCTTTGGGTTTGGCTCTATGATGTAGTCGTTAGGGATGTTGGGGTGATGCCGGCTTCTTCTTTACCCGGTGTGGGGGAAGCGAATGAGTGTGTTTGGCTCTCATGACAGCGCGATGGAGAGCACTCTCGGTCCGCACTCTCTGTATCGGGTGGTTCAACTTATTGTGTGGGAGCGTGTGCGTGTTCGTTCTACTGTTTGTTTACCAAGGCGCTCCCGCGCATGATAAGGTAACACGATGTCAGCTGTGTGTCGCTACACAGCTCGATAGACTCTCCCCGAAGCGAGGTGTTAGAACTAGCGCCTCGCGCTTCGCTCGCCTCCCTTGTAATGTCTTTATGCGATAGCGACTCGTCTAATTGAGATCTACACAATTTTAGTAACAATAATATACGAAATGTGTAGGTCAAATAGATATAGAGTTCCTTCCACGCACCCTATGAGGATTGTGTAATTAGACCATAACCATAAGAAAATTCTCCCTTAAAGATTTACACAAACGCAAATTAACATAAGGAGAGTCGAAGAAATAACCGCAGTATTGCGAGACGATTTAGCGAATTAAATTGCATAAATCGCGCCTTGCACGAATGTGTAGAGGAATCTGCCACTGTGCTCGCTCGCGATGTCCCTAGAAAACCAGACGAGTGTTGGGTTAAATCTAGCGTTTGATTTTCTTAAACTCCAGTATATGAACTGCCGCTGTGACCTCTATACAAGCGAAGAGACTAGAATAAAAAACACACTCTCTGTTTGTTAGACGAGACGCCCGCAACGTACTCTGGTTGCGTCGACGCCCTCGCCACCACTAGACTCATGTCAGTCTGAAGCTCCAACCAGACCTTCCCGAAGAGATGCGCTGCGCCCGACGCATAGTCATGAGAGTCTCACTCAGCACGATTCTGGTTTCTACTGTCGTCTGCAAGAGATCTATCAGAGAAAGCTTTCACGAAGTAATTTAGTTCACGCGCTCAGCGCGCGCTAATTAACTTGTGCGCCTCGCTTTCGTCTAGAATAGTCGACTTATCTGCCGATACCTCATCGCCCACCAACCCAATACAGCTGTCCAGTCCAAAATGAACCCAATCTGAGAACCTGAGCGCAAGAACAAGACCATTGTAGCGGGCGCGCGCTCTGTATGTCGGTGGGTGTGTGTTCTCGTCGAAGAGAACGCTCAACTCCGCCATTAAGACTCCAACCAGGAGTACGTCTCTCTACCCCTAGAGAGACATCCTTACCCTAACCCTGTCTTAATTTGTTGTTGCGCTAGCGTCCCCGCGCGCGCATTTTTGAGCGGAAGAAAGCGGCTTCCGCTCTTCGCCAGAGAGTAAGATGTACAAGATCAAAGACAAGAGAATGACATATATGCGCACAACGCTCTAACTCAGACGAGCGTGTGTTGCCAGAATTCATGCTGTCATCTTGGCCACACCATCTTAGGGCTGTTAAGAGTGGTCTTATCTTAGTGTTCTTCTACACATCGATCTCAAGAACAATGAACTACCCGCACTGCGCCCTGCATCTATGAGATATGTTGTAAGACGCGCCTCACCCTATAACGCGAGATTAGAAGTACGCTACACCCTTCTCACTTGTTCGAAGGAACGCACCTATCTTGCACACGCCATCGGGCGTAGCCGACGACGACTCGCGTTTCACGTCTTTCAACTAGACGAAGAGAGAGCCCGCACGCCCGCTCAAGATATCGCGCCTCTTGTTCTCCATACGCACGTACAGTATAGGTTGCGCGGATTCGCATAGTGTTAAGGAATGTCGCGCGCGCGACGCTCTCTCCCCTTGTCCCAATGCTTCCATTAATCTTATGAATGTCTTTTGGTCATGGTTTTTATAAGTAAGAGTTCGCATATCATAATCTAGCTCGCGCGCATAGTATGTGTGCCCCCTTGTCCTAGAAAAGGTAGACTGTATGCCCTGGAGAGCCGATGAAGAGAGATTCTCTCGAGCGGTCTACAAACCCCCCCTCCCTCACTCATATGAGAACATCGCCCTCTCGAGTAGCCGGCTCTGAGTGATATGATTGTGTGTTACACTCTATGAACAGCGCAGATGCATTCATCACTTGACGCCGCCTTCTTCGCTCCGCAAAACTCAGCGAGGATGCCCCTTATCGGATTTGTCGGCGCTAGAGAGTCTCCTTAGCTCGTCGTCGCCTCCTGTTTAAGACTATTGTTAGACGTACGCGCTTTCTGTCCTAGAAAGAGATGTCTTTCCATGAAGATGTTTCATTCTCCTCCTAGACGCAGCACTTGTTCGGGTCTCTATGTTGAGATCAACGCGTGGTGCATGCAGCGGTTGTCCGGCGAAAACACTATGATTCAGCCAAAGAAGTAAGTGCGCTGCCCTCATCTACAGAACCGCTTGTTGTTGTTGTATACCTAGAAAGTGTGCCCGCGACTATAATATCTTAGTACTTACCACCCCGCCAGCAAATTTCCCCCTTCCCCCCGCGCTCGAAGAAGAGGGTAGGCTCAGCAGTGATTGTGTGTCACCGTGTCGCAACCCGTGCTACTTGTGCGCCTGCCGCTTAAAATCCGACCTCTCCTCTAGCCTATCTAGTTTCGCTGGCGCGCGCGAGGACTCCTGATTCGATAAGGAATGATCACTGCAGGACCTCACCATAAAGCAGAGAGCCCGGAGTTCAGCTCCCACGCTTCTCCCATATTTGTCTAGATTGATCCGAACTCACAATTATATAGATGATTGTCCACAAACTACTATCAGATGTTCCTAAGACTCTCTAAACATGGTCACGAATCCCCCCCTCTAGAGAACTCTTTGATTTATGTGTGGCGATTGTGTCTCGCGCGCCTCTTAGATGATGAAGATCATCTACGGTTGTCCCACGCACAGACGTCGTGTGTGGTGTGGTCTAGAAGTTATAGAGCACGCCGTCGCGTAGCGCCGCGTCCACAATTCTTGCCAATTGCTCATCAGGAGAGAAGACTCCTCCTTACTCAATCATCCCTCCCTAGAGTAGAAGAAGAACCGCAGCTCTCCTAGATATTCACCCCGTCCACAGTGAGGTACTCGCGCTACATGACAGATCCCCTGAGAGAGAGCAGAATGTCCGCCTGAATACAGATTGACTTATGCGCCTTTTTAACGCTAGACCTGGTAGGATGAGACGCAAGAACCTCGCCATTCTCGTACCATATCCTAGACTAAAGATGTCTCTCTGTCTCGTACTGTTTAGACAATTCCGCTCCCCCCAAACCCGTCAACGTAACAGCCCGCAACCCGCGCCGCCACTGCAAGATGTCCATTTTGTGTAACTTACTCATAACATACGCCGCTTAAAGATTCTCCGCGTAAGTGCACCAGGAGCCGTTCCCGCTGTCATCGCTGATAATGAGAACTCTCATCTTTACTGTTCCTATTTCACTATTTGTGCGAGAAGCGCGTGCCTCTGCGTCCCGCGAGCCTATTCAGGCTATAGACCCATCGAATCTGGTAAAGGGATACCTCATTGCCCCTCTTCCCGCAGAACGCACAAGATCACAGGTGTTGACAGTATGTCGCTTCGCAGAGGGACAATGCCCAACAGACACCGCCATAACTAGCTTACGGGACCGCCATTTCATGTCTGCCCTTGGCTATAGTGAAATCAGTCTATTATCTTCATTGTGCTCATTGTAAATATGACAGCATTTCACGACTCCACGCATCTCGACCCCCCGATAAACCTGCTATGCCCCAACCCCATACACAGAGAGTACAGATCGCTTGCTGGATAGCTGTTGATAAGACTCACTGGTTCGTCGCTACTTGTCCAATGTGTCAGCAAAAGGCCCTCGCCGAGGCCGCCTTAAGAGATGCGCCATTCGCCGAAAGTCTCGGACTGCGACTAATCGATTAAGTCGGTCTAATTTGGCTCTCTTCTCTCTCGCCAGAGTACTGACTGGTTTTTTGTGTATAATGTCATTCCGCTGAGTGTAAGATTCCATAAAGATCTATTTGAGAGATGTCGTCCAATAGAATCATGTCCACGAATTACTCAATAGCGCGCGACGAGAGATCTCACTCCACCTAACAAGGAAATCTCGCCTGTATGACAAACATAGATAGTTTACCAGTAGACGAATAGTGAGTGTGTGATCTATATACGCCACTGCGCTCAAAAGCCGCTACAATCTCGCTAACGCCTCATATATGGAAGATAAAGAGAGGAAAGACGCGCTCCTCGAGCGGATGAGGAGAAAACAGATTGAGAGTTTAGCATAGTGTGCCTAATAGACGTCATGTCTGCGATAATTGGAAACGATTAAGGAAGGACACCAGCAGATCCTACTTCAGAGAGAGAGAAGTTATAAATACGCCCGCCACCCCAGATTCTACATAAAGGCCAGGCGACGCTGAGGGAGGCGCTCAACTTATCTAAGCTCTCCGATCACTAAGATCCCCCAGGAGAGATCGCTCTAGCGTGATGCATGTGGACACGCTTCATACGACTCTTGTCCTTTTTTTGTGTACAACGCATAATCAGGGGCTCTCTCCGCATAGACGCACATCTATTAACGATGAAGAACGGCGGCTCTATCGACTGTAAGAGTCGATGACGCGTCGAATTATAAGCAAATCCATATAGGTCGACAAACCAGGTAAGAGAGTAAACCGCCTCAGCCCGCGACAAGAGAGTCGCCAGAGTCGCTCGACTGATACCAGATTCTATTTACCAGAGAGAATCACGCATAGGATGTGTATACCCCTAAATCTAGAAGACGCTATACTAATCGCCTAAATAAAGTCCCAATAAACAACTATGATTTTATATTTGCTAATCAAGCATATCTAGAAGAAGAATATAAACAAGATATGGATTTGAGACTTACTAGACATGTCGACACTAGAGCCCCACTAAAGTAAACAAGAGTAACTAGAATACAATGTTCCTGTCCTCAACAGACGACATACTGTGAAAGCGATTGTTTTCCCCGCCCGCTCTCTCTCCCATCATGTAGTAGCAGTACGGAGAGCCCTTTCATCCTCATTAGACTCAACATTGATTCCCGGCAGTTATCTCGCTAGTTATCCACATTGGTATATGATACCCCTCAGTTATGTGAGACCCATGCAGTGTTGTTGCAAATCACTCCCCAAAATCCCCTATTGATGGCCAGAAGATTCCGCTCGCAAACGCTTGTCGCGCGCTACCCTCTTTTGTCTGGCTTGCACCATATGTAGCGTGGGAGAGGGATTCTGAGATGAGATCCCACCAGGTAGAGACCATCTGCGCACGCGCTTCGCAGCTGTGTCGCCTCATCCCCGCCCCCGATGCGAGCTTATCGTGAGTCGAAGCGCTAATAATCGATACCCGCTCGCATATGGCTCATGTGCTGTGTCGACCGCCAGAGTTCGCCTACTACTGATGAAATCGCAATAGGATAACAGCGCTGTATAGGAGGCGTTCGAAGAAATGTCTGCACCTACCTCGTGAAGAGGCGTATAGTAACGTGGAGTACAGGCAAGAGGGATGTGTTGTGTGTGGTGACATCATTGCGCTGATAGGATTAGAGTACTCACTCAAGACGTCGTCTTCAACTCTAAAAAAGAGAGAAGGAAAGTACATACAGGGGACTCCGCACTGCCAATGTGCGGCGTCAGAAGACAATTCCATCAGGAGAATAGATGGTAGATATGTAGAATGTGTCGCCCCGAGCTCGTGTCTTGGTAGCGAGAGTATTGTAGAAAGCAGGGATAATGTTTGTGTCACACTCGCGGAGTAAGAGAGATGTGTTTAATCGCAAATAGAATGACCAGATCACTACCTAGAGCAAAATTTGAGATGAGGAGTGAAAGACCACAGATAGCTACTGTACTTCGGCCATATAGGCGGGGTGAAGTCGGATAGACACCAACGTAGAAAATTGTTGGTGTGTCCAGAAGAGACTTGTGTGTCCCCCCTGATGCTGAAGCGTACCGCACAGTCGCTGTCGAAATTTTGGAGTAGCGCGGGCTAGAGCATTGATCGAATGATGAGCTAGATTTGTCGCTCTGTGATGTCAACATTCAAGCTATGTGTTCAATCAAACTGTTTGAATCCTCGGAACGTGATGTGGATCGCGGTTGTGTGTGTTCGCGCGAGAGTTCGTGTGGGTGATAGACTGTTAGGTCTTATGTGTTGTAGTCGACCCGCGGACCTACCTCGAGATCCCGCTCACGCCGTCTCTAGAGCCCTACTATAATCCCATAGGTGTATGTGTGTGTCCTAAGTCGTCCGCGAATATTGATTACTCTCATATTAGGATGGTGCACGCACGCAGCACAAAGGAGATGTAGCGGCAAGATTTGTAGTGTGCTAGATCCTAGCAATTTGGAACTCCAGTGTGTCACACGCGTTGCACCTTGTGCTGCTCGACGCGCCGTGAGCGCCTAATATGCCAGAGTACAGAGTGAGCGCCTAGACGCTCTGATCTGGTAATTTATGTTCGATTAATATCAAACGGTGTTGTGAGTGTGGATGTGTGTGACGCGTGTAATCTGTTTGGACGATGTGTTATATGCGCCTTTGTAAATAAAGCGCGCTTCGTTGAGAGCATGGAGGAGAGAAGGAGAGCGATAGATCATCTTCCTATATTTAGTGTGTCTCGACTCGTGTGGTTGTTACATTCAAGACTCGCGCATCGTGCATTGATTCTGGCTGTTGAGAGAGAAAGAGAGGAAAAAAGAGTATCGACGAGATCGGTGAGGCTCGAGAGAAGTTACGCGCAGCTGATTTACTTCGTATGTACCCTAGAGCGCCTGAGACGAAATAGAAGTAGGGGAAGAGGCATGGTGTCCACTCTATGTTTTCTAGACCTGCCGCGTTCGGTCACTTCTAACTGGCCCGCGATTTCTAGAATGAGTTGCTCTCATATATTAATTCGTCAGCGAGGTGAGAGATGCCGTTGTTGAGCATGTGTAAGTCCCTCCGCGCAAGCTTAGCTCGCTCTACGTAGAGTTATATGTGTGTCAGAAGATTGCGCTGGGGTAGATGTATTTAGGTTGTTAGTTAAGAGCTGCGTCGCTCGTGTGGCAGTTGGACCAGGTGTCAGCTTATTGGTGGAGTCGGCGGTAGAACACACAGAGTGCGCGATGGAACTACCACGAAGGAGTGCTGCATTTTTTTGATAGTGTAGAGTTATGTTCGGTGTGTTCTGGTTGTCGAGGATTTGAGCCGTGATGTGTACATGGTAGACATTGCGCGCGGTTGCGCTCAGCGCTCGGCAACGCTGCAGCACAGGCCACTGTGCGTAGGGTAGTGAGAAAGTTCGCCCGACGTTGTGTTATGGAGAAACCCTGGTTAGCTCCAGGACTGAAAGTTGAGGTGGTGGCGTGCCCGACGTAGCTTATCGGATTTGTTATTGTGCGAAGAAGTGAACCGCTATAGTGTTGTTAGGAACGTCAGAGAGAGTGGCCGGCGCGTCTAGATATTGGATGTGTGCTGCCATGGCAGCGCTTAATTTTGTTGTGTAGCGGCGCAAGTAAGGCGTGTGTGAACATTTATAATAGGGCGAGAAGCCGAGAAGCACAAGAGGAGAGAGCAACGTGTGTATATGCAGCGTATGAGGCGGGATATAAGCGAACGTCAGTGCTAGACACGCCGCCTGAGGGAAGAGGCGCGCGCGCTCGCTGAATGGAGTCGGCAGAAGGCCTTCGAAGATAAGAAATGGCTCTGCGGCGCTCGAGAGCGAGATGTGGTTAAGTAAGCCGCGCGCGCGATGGAGATTTTTAGGAATGTGTTGAATTGTGGTTATGCGCGCGCGAGGAGAGATAGTAGAGAGAGACGCCTAGCAGGGGCGGGCCCGATATTTTAGTATCAGTGTAGAGGTTGTATGATAGATTGTCGCAGCTTTGCGTTGAACCACGCTCGCTGTGCGCAAAATTTGGAGGACGTGGTCTAGTTTTGTCGCTTTAAAGATTTGTTGGGTGCGCGCACCTGGAGTGTTATAATGTTTCGTCGGGCGCTCGCGCGGCGTGGTGAGAAGTAAGTGTGTATGGGTGCGAGCGAGATTGTCCGGGGACTTAGAATGTATGCGTTGGGTGAGTGTTGTGTGTGTTGCTCGCTACGTTGGCGCGCGTGACGGCAAAGAGATAGGAGTGTTGTGTCGATGTTGAAACCCTGAGGCGGATAGTGCGCAGGTAAGGTGGATATATCGGGACGCGCTGATTTGGGAGTGTGTTGACGCAGATTCAGCCTGAACCATGCCAGAATCATCGTCCAAATCAGGCCATATGAACTTACCCTATCATCAGTGTACTGAGCACAAAAATTAGAAATGGGACAAAATAATGTTTGTTTCTAATTCCACCCAAAAAGAGTTAATCAATAATTTATATAATTTATATGTACTTTAAAATGACGGTGTTAAAAAATGATAAAACATCCCAACCACACGCCACAATCCCCACACTAACCAGCTCTCGCCAGAGGCGCCCGATGCCTCAGCGCGCGAGAATGTGGATTAGAGATATGCACATTGAGATTACGCAGGAGAGAAACAGAGGCAGAGAGAAGAAAAGAAAGAGCTCGGGATATGTCGCTTATGTGCGCTGCAATGAAGATGCATCGCGCTCGCCACTATCCCATAAAAGTGTGTTAAGAATAGAACGAGTACTAAAATAGACGTGAAACTAATAGTAACAGATACTATGCTGTGGCCGGTGCCTGGCAATGGAGACGCGAGAGAAAATGAGTACGGGTGTAATACTTGTTTGTGGTGTGTTTCTGTTCTTTTTGTTTAGGGTTTACAGTGTCAAATGCCATGATCTCTGGTGTGTTCTATATTGCAGATAGTGGCCATGCAGAGAGAGAGGATTTGTATATGCTCATTAATTGGGTTAGAGAGCTGAAGTGTGTGTTTTGAGACCAGACATATGGCGCCGCCGTAACGGATGGCGACGTTTGGTTTGTCCCTATTATAAGTGATGCTCTAGTTTGCTGCGATCGAGAGGAGATGAAGGAAGAGGAAGAAGAGAGTGGCGCGTATATAATTACAGTTTTGTTTTCCGCAGGTGAAACTTACATGGGGTAAAGTATTAACTTGTACATAAGGAGGCGTGTTGAGAGAGAGGAGATAAAAGTTGAGGTGTTGTAGGATGTATCTCGAAGCTGTAACAGAGAATTAAATAAAATTTGCAGTGTTATAAGCATGAATAGTTGAGATCACGCAATAGTTGACTTAGGGTAAAGGTGACTGTCTCGCAATGATCTCGCGCAAAAATGTACGCAAAGTATTGGGCTCTTTTTAAGTGAGTTTTGTGTGTGTGAACAAAAATGATTTAATGTGTGAGTACGCGCATGATTCGCGCGAGAGAAAATAGAGATAGGAAGAGGTTGATAGATTATGAGAGTTTATTTGTGAAAAGAGTAATATTTTACATTGCCGTATATGAAAAGTAATCACTCGTCCGCTGAGATGTGGCGCAGTTTCACGAGTAGGTTAGTTTGTGGGGTGGTTTGAGGGACTATCCGGTTGAATGTGTTCACAATTTACATTTATGACGAGAGATGTACCAAGGAAAATTTACGTTATGAATGTTAAGTGACCTAAATGTCGATTACGCGCGCTCAGAAAAAGAAAAAAAACTGCTTTAAAAATAATGAATATCGTTTAATCATCACGTGACGTGTCTATTAGAGAGAAGTGTTCGTGTGTGGAGTCATGTGTCAGGATTAGCGCAATGGAGGTGAGTGTGAGGGTGAGAGCGATACAGTAGAAAGTTATATTTTATATTTGGGTATATAGAAGAGGTCCGCCGCGCAATAGGTCATGTCGAATCTGGGTAGCGGGAGGATCTTCTTGACTTTTGGACTGTGATAATTTAATCGCGCAAGAGAAACCAGTCTCTGCAGAAAGAATTCTGTCTTCCGCGCGCGCTTCGAAGAGACGTTGGTACAGAGTGCACGACCACACGCTTTTCAAGTCCTCTGTCTGCGCAAGAGAAAGGAGTTAGTGCAAAGGGATTGCATGGAGTGTAATTCAAGCCGAGTTGAGGGTAATATGTGAGAATAGCAGGGGAGAGGAGGTATGTGAGCTGAGTGTAGAAGGTACAGTGGTGAGAGAAGATGTGTGTGGTGTGTTTGTGGCGATTTGAGGGCGCTCGGAGGAGATGAGAGCAGAGTAGAGCGCGCGCTAGATCAGTTGTCCAGGCTGTCGCACCTCGATATCAAATGCTGTGTGTTCAGCATTGACTGAAAGGATAGCTAGAGATGCATGTAGCTCAGAATGGAATTTGTCCAGAGAAAACGTCTGATTTCAGTTGAATGTTTGAGAGATCGCGGAAGCTCGGACGCTCCTTGTACGAAAAAAATACATACTGTGTCGAGGAGGGGGTCAATTAACCTGTGGATGCGCGTAGAAAGCGATGCGCTTGAGCCTAGCGCGCACAGCGAAGGATTTGAGATCTAGCATTTTAAATTACAGAACATTTGTTGATTAAGAGGAGTAGGGGCGCTCGCGATGATAGGAGTCAGGAGAGAAGGGTATTCGCGTCTTTTGTCCGTGTTGTTTCTAAGGAGTTACTGTGTTTATGTATGTGCTCTAGGAGGATTGTTAGTCGTGGGAGGTGGGTTAGGCGGTGAGACGCTAGTGTTTCCGCACGAGAATAAGTAGGGTTAGAAGATAAGTGAGTAGTGACGCAGAGAGTGGGAAGTGGCGCAACTACTGTGTGGAAATAAATTTTGTGTGGGGGTGGTATGGGAAGTTTGCTCCTTGAAAACCGGTCTCAGTTCGCCCAGAGTGTTTGGTCTGAAGTGTACCCAATTCTTAATGGTCTGAAGAGGACTCCTCTTCTGAGTTTTTTGTAGTTCAATTGTTTGAGATAGAGGAATCTCATGAACTAGTCTTGTAGTTCAGATTTAGTAGTGTAGTGGGACTGCTTTAGAAGGATTGCCAGGAGCTTCAGAGCGCATGTGTGGCTGAGAGTTAGCAGTGTGGATATTGGGTACTTTCGATGAAGTGTAGTGAGTGTGAAGGCATAGAGAGAAATCAAGAAAGAAGATAGTAGTGTGGGCTGTGCGCGATGAGCCCGATTAGTTGAGATGGTTCGGGATGGGAATCTCGTTCAGGAGTGCACAATAGGTGTGGGTGGCGAGAGTGAGGGCTCCTGGCAAAAGTTGGCCGCGCCAAAAGTCACCAACGGCGCTCTTTATTGTCGAGTGGGTCTTGAGAGAATAATTTTGCACATAGGGTCGATCATTTAGTAGAGACCTTCCGATGGGGAGTTCTATCTCGAACGCGCGTCGCAGAAATGTTCGCTGTGTCGCGCTTTAGGCGCACTAAACCTTGTGTGTCTGACTTAGAAGTGTTGGGTTCGGTGAGGAGGGGCGCTCAATCAGGACATTGGTGGGTAGAGGTGAGATTTGTGATGTAAACTGAGCCTCCGAAGACAACTATATTTGGTCGGAGAATGATTTTGGTAAGCGCTATATATCTGTGGTGTGGCTATTGTGAGAATAGTTGAAGCTGAGAATGTGATGCTCGTAAGTTAATGAATTGGATTGGGTGCTCGGTTGGTCAGAGAGAAGAGAGAGATGGTGTGGCGCATGGAGGAGAAGAGCGCCACGCATCGCCGGCTTGTGGCAGAACAGGATGTCGTCAGATTGAAGTGTCAGATTAATGTCTTGTGCCCTTTGTTGAGTAGGGGTGTATATGTAGGATTGGAATGAGCGAGAGTGTGATTGGGGAGTGATTGGAAATGACTAAGCCTTCTATGTTTAGGGTTTATTCTCTCTGAGAAAGCCTATGTAGTAGGAAGAGAAGATGTAGTGAATTTGATTGTGAGACCAGAGACGCAGAAAATCAATGTGGGTGCGAGAAGAAGGGATAATTTCTCGCTCCTCGAGGGTAGTAGTGGGTGCTGTCCAATATGTCTAATTTCGGGTTAGTACATGTCTTGTGTAAAGTATAAAATCTGGCCTCAAGTGTCAAGTGGGAGAGTCTGTGTTGGAGTGAGAGCCTTGAGGCTTTGAGATGTTACGTGGTCTTGCTAATGATGAGACCATTTTAATTGTTGAAAATCGGCGCCTCAGTTTTCTGAGATGAATCTGTAGACTGGAGGCAAAGGAGGTTGGCTTTTATGGTGTGAGGGTGTTAGTATTAGCACAATTTTGTATTATTTTATTGACAGGGGGAGGCCTAGAAGAGAGATCTGGTGTCCCTAGACCATTGAGCGGGGTTTTAGGATCTAAGAGAGAGATCAAATCTCTCTTCCTCAAGGTGCGTGTGATGTATCCATTTTCGTTTTTGAAAGGTTGGAAGACAGAGACTGGGTGTGTGGAGTTAAGTGTTTTGGTGGGCGATATTAGACTTTAGGGTTAGCCGAAGAGGTTCATATGCATGTGGAGAGTATAGAGAAATAGAAAAAAGAAGACTGGAATTTGGTAACGGGTAGGGAGAGCAGAAGGCTATATAGAAGCTACTTAACCCCGTAGTGAAGAGAGAGGGCTTGTTCTCCAGGCCACGTACGGTAGAGAGGCATCAGCATACCAGACTGAGACTCTGAAAGAAGAGTGTACAATCATGTGTAGAAGAAGCGCGCGATAAGTTAACCGCAAAAAGTTGTGAGAAAAAGTAGAAACCGGTAATGACATGAGCGCCTCTGTTGGATGGTTAAAATCAGAGAATAAAGACAAGAACACCAATATCCTAGTGCTTATAGACCGCTCCCGTTTTTACTCCGACGCCAAGGCAGAGATGGTGTAGAGAGCAAGTTGCTACTTGGCCAGTGATACACACGGTGCAAATTTTGGATGAGCGGAAGTGGTGTGGATGGCCTTACTGGGTCGCGGCGCCTTAGATTTGCGTTCTATAGAGAACTGTGGGATTTCGTCGGCTCGTTCTCCGAGAATCCGGCGCGCGGGGGGAGGAGACACGTGGATTCGGGATGCAGAGGATATCGTTTACCGCGGGGCGGTGGCACGCGCTGTAAATAACATGAGAGAAGGTGTGATGTGGCTGGCGGCGAGAAGAACAGCTCCCGCCCGCGCCGCAGCCCCCACCGCGCCCCGCCCCGCCCTTATTCAAGCTGATTTGCGGGGGGGTGTTTGCGTGCTGCACAGGAAGGTGAGAGTGGCTTGAATAGAAGCCGTGTCGGTGAACAGCGTGAGGGCGCTAAGGGAAGGTAGTGTAGAAATCTAGTCAAATGATGTGTAAGAGGGTAAGGGTCTTTCTCGGTCGATTTGGGAGAGTATAAAGAGCTAGTGATGTAGATAGATAAGAGCGGGGGAGAGTAGAATAGGTAAAGCGCCATATCAAAAGTGCGCAGTGTTGCAGAAGGGATGCCGTGGGCCCTAAGACAGGAGCGAGAGTGTGCGAGTATTTGCGCGAGTATGATGTTGGTGATGTTTAGAAGAAAAGTGACGCGAAGCGCAAGATCTTGGATGGAGACGCAGAGAAAGAAGATGTAGTGAAGAGGTCTCTTGTGAATTAGCCTATGAAGAAGAATATGCGCGTTTTGGGAAGGTGTGGGTCCGTGTTGGCGAGAAGATTCGCTTGTTAGGGTGTGGAAGAGGCTATGGGAATTAGAAAGGGGGACTGCTGACCAGTCCCTTAAAGGGAACTTTTGCTTCTGCGAGAAGTTGAGATTTTGGTGTGTGATGTGATGAGATGAGATCTTTTAATGTAGATTCTGTCGGATGGTGGCTGGAGGAAGAGAGGGCTCGCAGGGCTTAACGCGGATTGTAGAGAGGGTTGAAGATGAAGAGAGAATGAAACTGTTTGGTAGACGCACAGTGAAGAGGCGTTGAGTGGGAAGAGATACTAGGAGAGAAAGCTGGATAATTAGGGCGCAAATTTCATTCACTGGGTTGAGAGTTATAGATGTTAGATGAGCAGATGGCAGAAAGAAATGTGTCTTTTGTGTAATGTCAATTCCAAAAAAGATACGTCGAGACCAATATATAATTAGTATATGTAGTGTATGCAAATGATAAGTGACAGTATTTTATGGGTGGATACGCGACATAGTGGGAGTCATCACTTACTATGGACCACCAGAGAACTAATTCAGAGTAACCTCATGTGTATGCGTAGTCCATACAGCAGGTGTAGACAGGGCTGGGAGTGCAATCACCAGGCGATTAATGGGTAAGTCTAGACGCACAGAGTCATCGTAGCAGCCATGCTGACTGCAGTGCATTCTACAGCTGTTGGATGGTGCATGAGGGAGGGTCAATACATGAACACCAAGGAGGGGTGGTGCTACACAGAGATGCTGTAGTTGGCAGTTGATTGAGATGGTGTGGCGCTCTAGTGAGTAGTACTTAGGTGCGCTCGGTCATGCTCTCTTCTAAAACCATGTTGGAGTAGTTGTTAGGCTGTGTGATATGTGTGTCGAAAATGTCTTGTTGTAGAAATGATGAAAAAAAGTGTATGGTTAGACATGATCTTAGTAGGAGGGATGGGATTTATACCTGATGATTGGATTCGGGATTTACCTCTATGCCGCATGATGAGGATAAGTTGGGAGCAAAGACGCCTTTTGGCCATACACCTCTTTTGTTCTTGCCTAAGCAGTGGTTGCACGCATGTTTTTTCTCTGATGTTTGTCTGCGCATCGTTGATCACAGTTGTCAAGACATGTGTTACCCATTTGAGGAGGAGCAGGAAAGGATGTGACTCCTCGCAGAAAGAAGAGAAAACCCGCTTTGCCAAATCAGAGGTGGTCTAATTCTGATACAGCTGGTCAAAATGAAAACTGGTGTATACTTTAGGTTAGGCTGTATGTGGTGTTAGGAGCTAGTAGGTACGGGAGATGTGGGCGTGTAGAGAGAATTTTTATAGACGTTTGTCTGGTAGCACCGTGCTCAACTACTCAACTGCTGTGTGTTGGTCCACCCTCAAGCACATTTGTAGCCAACATTCACCTCTCAATCAATGGCATTTAGTGTCTATGCAGAGTTGTAGCGAGTCATGTTTGTAGACCGTATGTGGTGCAAAGGTAGGTTGTCGCATTTGTTCCGGATGACGTCACGGATTACCGCCTGTGTTGTTCCTCAGAGTCAACTCAGGCACAGTACCAAATCTGTGCAGGAGTGTTGTGCAGAAATGCTGCCATGCTGTGATGGCCGCTGAAAGACTAGAAGTAAACAGTTCGCTTTTTAGGAGACACAGACTCTTGATAATCGCGCGCGGTGGGTCGCGTGGTGGTGTCAACCATGAGATAGCTATGCGCGAGGGGTTGTGTAGCGTGCAGACAGTCTATCACACACCTTATATATCCACAAAGCCAGCTCATTACATGTGACTTCCTTCATGTGCTACGTGCCATTGACGTGGAAAGTAGGGGGGGTACTGTAATGAGCAACAATGCAGCACACATGTAGGGCCGTGGGCACACTCATGTCCACGACTCCGGTACTCTCCAGGGATAAGTGCGCCGCGGTTCCACATGTTGGAGCATGTGGGCTCGCACTCGTATCTGCGTGCAACAACTTACTCTAGCGCACTCTGTCTACCTCGCTGTATCCTCTGCTGGTCTGTGTGCATGCTCTCACTCTCTAGGGCGCGTGCGCCGGCTATCTGAGATTTAATGGGACAGCGGGCTGGGCACTGACCCTATATATCTGGGACACTTATCTTAGTTCAATGCCAGATCTTTAGTGCCTTGTTCTTACTGAGAAAGCATTCCTGAGTTGTTCTGTTGCTATACCATGTACCGTACCAGTTGCCTCCATCACTGAACACAAACCATTACCATCTGTCCTGACCTTCTTGCCTGGTCCCAATTATGAGTTTGCCTGATGATTCTGTACCACGCTACACCTTGGCTGCCAGCATAAGCAAGTCGCGTCAGGGGTAGCGATCTATTAGGACTCCCCCCCCAGCAAGCCAAGCTTGCCTTGCGGTGGTCTCTGGGGAACCTATTAGATTTCTGTCCCTGGCCTAGGCTTATGTACACTCACTTTCAGTGGGTCTAGGCTATCCATTATCACCTGCTGTAACAGTAGGAAATGGTTATAATAATTTGACTTGACTATGTAAATCTTTTTACATCTTTATGGTTATATTGATTGCTCATAAATTGTGTGATTTTTGTGAAATCATGGATTTATTATTTATGTATATATTATTGTTTTTTGTATATATGCCCTTTAAGGTATGTTATATGACTGCATGCAACAAATGCACTTTTTTGGTGTTCTTGCCCACCACTCTTCTTTTACCCTGTGTTTTTAGTGTAACTTAATTAAGTGTCAATAAATTATAAATTTTCTATAAAATAGGGTTTTATGCACGCAGAGTCAGGCTTTTTGTCTACAAAGCGTACGTCTATTATAATTGGTGCTAGTGTAAAACTTCATTTACTGTTAAATTAGTAATATTTATTGGCAGTACATAATAACAAGTAGCATGAAAAAAATTGTATAGCCTCAAAGATTGTATAAATGATGATGTTTGTTATGTTGCGTGCAGACCAAAAATTAGGGACCACATGTAGGAAAACTGTTTTGGTGTAAGACTTTCTTTGTTGCCCATAAAAACCAATCAGAGTTCCCCTTTCATTTCATATAGTGCTCTGAAAAAATGAAAGGGTAGCTCTGATTGGTTGCTATGGGCAACAAAAAAGTATTTAACCTAGACAGTTTTCATACATGTCCCCCTTGGTTTTTGCCAGTCTACCACACAATAATTCCTTAATTTTATATTTGACATCTTATCCAAAGTCACAGTTTCCTTACAGACTGCAAAAAGTTTTCAGCTTTGGTGGATTTCCCTGTGTTTTGTTGCTTTTGTTTAATCCTCTATTTTCTTAATCTTTAAAATGTCTTTAAAAAAGTCTGCTGAAAATCTTTCCTGTCATTGATCTAAACATATATTTTTCCACTGAAATACTTTCATGTATTTTTCTGTAGCCACAAATTAATAAAAGCTTCCAAGTTGTACTCTTAGGGTACATTCCCACAGCAAAGGCAAAATACCGGTTGGACTTTCTGACCAGTATTTTGTCTTTTTTTGGCACTAAACAGGACGGCTTTTGTCTGCGGTTTGCGGATTCAAGCTGTTCCCATTCGCACCCACATTCGCACCCACAGTCGCACCCACCGGTGGTGTCAAAACCATCTGGCGGAAAATCCGTTCATTGGAGACTGTCGAACGGATTTTCTATAAAAGTTTATGGGGGAGCGTTGCATGTCGGTTTTCAGACGGTTTCTAAAACCGCAAACCGTCTGCAAAAACCAACCAAAATACCATGCCGTGGACACAAGCCCTCTACCAGTTTATTTTCCCTGGATCAATCTTATTCTTATTATCCCTAGTTAAGGGATAGACAGACCTATAAAAAGATTTCATACAATCCCATTAAAAGCTTTTCCGAGGGAATTAGAGAAGCTTCTGAAAAATGCATTCCGTTGGGGTGTAATTACTAAAAAAGTATATGAATATCTTATGGTGAAGTCCCCTAAGATTCCCACCTTATATCTGCTCCCGAAGGTCCACAAAGATCCTGTTAACCAGCCAGGACGCCCAATAGTGTCTGGAATTGGTGGTCTATCTGATTCAGTATGTAAATTTTTAGACCACCATCTAAAACCATTGGTCAAACTTTTGCCATCTTATGTTCGAGACACGATGGACGTCCTTAAGCGGGTAGATGGCATTAATGTGGAGACGGGAGTTTATCTGGTAACAGCGGATGTTGAATCGCTATATACCAGTATACGGGAATTTTGTGGTCTTATAGCTGTTGAA
>JAODAL010019489.1:0-71851 GCA_025379985.1 Phyllomedusa bahiana | reverse complement strand
TGTGCAGACTAAAATTCCTTTTCAATGGTGTCCTGAAACACTTGTAACAATACACCAGCAACTCTGAAAAAAATTTTTGGGGTCAAAAGGGCCCCTAAATTTTACAAATAAAAAATTATAAATGAAATTCCTGCCAATCCCAACATATTCTACAGAGCTGCTGGTATCAAAAAGACTAAATTTTTTTGCAAAAGGGCCCCCGGGTTCAGCCCTTTCTACATGCCATTAATTCATGGCCTTTGTTGAAAAGTTTTGCACTAGACAACCTTCCATAATCAGGGGGGGTTTCATTTGACATGGCTGCTGACATTTGATGTCCATTTTCTGCTAAACGGAAAGCCATGGAACTATAAATGCCTTGTTTTCATTATTCATTTGTTCAAAGTCTGTTTGGTTTTTTAAAACCCACTATTGTGTCACCCACCAATTTTTTTTATCAACCTTTTCCTGTTCAGCTACACGGCATAGTTTAAAACCCAAAATTTTTTTCGGCAGATTCGGTATTTTGAATCCGCTAAAAATCTGACGGTACACTGTGCTCCATAGAAAGCAATCAAAAGTCCGTGCTGTAGTCCATACATCACGGATTTTTTACAGTTGAGTTTTAAATCCATCGGGAATATGCAACATGTTGTATATTTTGCCAGATTCTGCTTGGCTTTGCCGTCGGCCCTTTACGTTCATGTACATGTACATTTGTTTTCAGCAAATCTGAAAACCGACAACCTGCGCCAAAAACCGCAGTCTTGCAAGTGCCAAAATGCCATTGGATTTTGATCCTCATTTTGACACTTGCCATGTAGACTTAGCCTTAGATTCATCCACAAGCTAAAACTGATTTGCCAGTTTTATAAAATCACATTCACTTCTGTGCAACATTTTCTGTGATTGTTTAGAACCTTGACTTACACTTAGAAACAGGAAAACAGTAAAAAAATTTATAAAAGCTGATTAAACTAACAATATTCTTTATAAAATAATTTTTTTACCACAGTTTTTTTTTTTAATATGGGACGGGAAATATCAACTCCTTTAAATTTTTTTTACAAAAATTTTTTTTTCTTGCAGCATTTTCTCAAACAAAAAACAAATACCAATACCTTAGGCAAAAAAAAAGCAAAAAAAAATTTTATTTAAATTATCGATAAAAAAAGGGGAAACCCTATAAACCCTACAATTAAAACCCATAGTTATAAAAATTCTACTATAAAGAAAACAAGCACCCGCCCTAAAAAGGCGACCCCCCTTACCCTATCCAAAAAAAACCTAGACGTCCCCGGACAGACCCTACACAAATACAGGACATATGACCAAACAAAAACACCACATACAATAACTCACTGATAAGTACTATACAGAAACTATATGTGTACAAAAAAATCCCCAACAAAATATCCCAATACATATCCCAACGCGTTTCCCCCACTGATTATGCGGGTTCATCAGGGGACAGTGGACCAAACACAGAATAGCCGATAAATGAGATGAAAAAGAGACAATGCTTACGTCCCGTTGGTTAGAGTATGATAAATGGTGGGTCCTGATACTTCGTCTGGATCCCACATGGGATGCCGATGAGCCGACCAAGGAACCGGATGCACTAATGGGCGTTCATTAGACCGGCTATTTAAATGCCAAAATGTGCGGACGAAACCGGAAGCCACGTCACTCCGTGATTCCGGAAGTGTCCCGCATACATTAAGACGTGCGCATATGTGTAAAGACAAGATTGATTAAAGAATACTAGCTAAACTACGCCTGCGCGAAAGGTAAGCTATCCGGACAAAAGCCGGAAGCCGCGTCACTCCGTAATACCGGAAGTGTCGCTCCGTGACGTATTCCGCAAAAAAGAAAGACGTACGCCTGCGTGTTGGGACAGAATTAATTAGAAAGTACTAGCTAGACTGCGCCTGCGCGAAGATTAGCTATGCGCAGACGCAGAAGGACCTGATTGTCAAAACATCCCAGGAACGGGATGTAAGCATGCGCTACGCTGGTAAATCTGGGTAAAAATAATGTAATTTTGGCAAAAGAGGCAAATACAGTAGAAAAGAATGGGGGGGGGGGGAAGCCTCTATCTAGACCAAATGAGAGATAAAGATAAAGATGGAAACTATTTACATGATATTTAATCAAAATGGGATAGTAGTAACTAAATATATCATATTGAATGATAGGACAAGATAACCAAAAATAAATAAATACTGGGGATTAAATAAATAATACAAAAAAAGGGGGAAACTCATTCAGTCCCTGGGGCTGAACAGTTTTTTAGCCGAAAAATCCAAACAGATTCTCTCTGCAGGATTTTTCTTTCATAATTTCCCTTGCGCGGGGAGGGATGAACAACCTCAACCACCGAAAAAGGAAATGGCTTGTGGATTTTCACGATGTCTGGAGTTCATGTGTTTCGCTAGGGGGGTGTCTCGATGATGTTTAATATCCCCCACGTGCTCGAGAATTCTACGCCTCACCTCCCTGATGGTTTTTTCCAACATACATTGAAGGGCAGAGGCACGTAGCTACATATATAACCCCTTTAGTCTTACAATTAGCATAATCGAGGAGTTTGAAAGCTTTCCCAGATACAAGGTTATGACGTGTTTAGAAACATGTATAATTGGCACACCTTACAACTACCGCATCTATACCTACCATGGTCTTCGAGCGAAGCCACATAGTATTCCCAAGTAGGGGACAAATAAGACTGTGGACCAAAAGCATCACCAATATTATTCCCTCTTCGGTAGGTAATGCCGGGGTAGGAAAACCACAAATTTCCCTCAAGTGGATCCGTTTAGAATCGGCCAAAAATCGAGATGATACCCTGACCTCTTGTGCCGTTTTATCAAAAAATACCCACTATTCTCACCAAAAATTTTAAATCTCTGGATCGGTTCTATTCGATAATAATAATGAGGCCCCGATCAGCCGATCAGCAAAGTGTACGCTTCTGACAGGACCTGTTGGGGATACCCCCGTTTTAAAAACCTATTTCTCAAAAGATCAGCTTCATGCTCGAAAGAGGACAGTGTAGAGCAGTTTCTCCGAGCCCGGATATACTGCCCCTTTGGTATTCCACGGCATAGTGGGAGGGGATGATGGCTATTCCATTGTAATAAGCTGTTCCCAGCTGTTGGTTTGTGGTATAGTGTTGTCTCCAGAGCCCCATTGGGGCCCTTACGAATCGTTATATACAAGAAGACCAATTCAGACTGATTTATTTCTGAAGTGAATTTTAAACCGATCTGATTCATATTTAATTGATCAACAAACTCTTGAAAGGAAGTATTGGAACCTGTCCACAGAATAAAGACATCGTCGATGTATCTTCCCCAATAGAGGATACAGTCCTGGAATTCAGAGAATACAAAACCGTTCCCACCACCCAGGAGGAGATTACATGGGAGGAGCACAGGGCTCCCAGGGCTGTCCCCCTGAGCGGGTGGTAATAACGTCCATTAAAAAGAAAGAAATTATGCGTCAACACAAATTTCAATAGGCTAACCACAAATGATCCAAGATCCCGAAGAAAAATGTTTCTTGTATCCAAAAAGAACTTCACAGCCTCCAAACCACATATGAGGGAGGGAGCTATAAAGTGCCCCCACATCAATACTGCAAAGCCAGTATTAGGGCCCCACATTGAGGCCATCCAATTTCTGCAGTAAATCTGGGTCGTATCTTTGATATATGATGGTAAAGTCGAGACCAGTGGAGACAAATGTTACCCTATAAAAAAGGCTTGCATTTTGTGTGAGGCTGTTTATACCTGACACATAGGTCGGCACTTAAGGGATGGATTTCCCTGTGGATCTTAGGTAACCCCATAGAAGGTGGAAAATTTTGGAAAATGTAGGTAACATAAACATGAATTCTTGTTTGTCAATAAGGGCTGTACCTAATGCTTCTCTTAGTAGAGATTCTAACTCAGCTTTATAATTTGTCATAGGGTTTGAAGGCAAGATATTATATCCAGAACGATCATTGAGTACCATTAGACACATGTTACGATAATCTTCATTATTCAAAATGACGATATTTCCCCCCTTGTCGGACGATTTTATCACAATTGAGTCATCCTGTTCTAAACTCTTAAGTGCCCAAATTCATCCCTCTGAGGTTAAACCGTTTTTCTTTTGCCTCCCTGTTGTCTGATTGTAGCTGTTCGATGGCATCACAGACTCCCCGGGACAAAAGGGGTCAATACTCTGATCCTTTGATAGGAGGCATTTTGGTACTCCTCAAACAAGGTCAGAAAAAAGGACCCTTTGAACGATCCCTTTCACCTTCCTCCATCAATTCCCTTAAGAGGGGTACATCAGGGGGTTCACTGGGATCAATGCCCAAATCAAGACATTCTCGGTCATCAACTAATTTATAAAATTTTCGCCATTTCAATTTGCATGCGAATAGGTGAATATCTTTGACCCATTCAAACGCCGAAAATGAATTACTCGGCACAAAAGAAAGTCCCTTATTAAGGACAGATATTTCAATTGTAGTAAGAACTCTATGTGACAAATTGATGATTTGATTTGCCTGAGTAATCTCACATTCTTTTAATATTAATTGGTCTGTAAGATTTATTCTAAAAAAGAGACTGGGGGGGCTGATTGAGATTGTGTCTGTGGTAATGGTGGAGAAGAGGAGGGCAAAGATGAACCTGATCCCGATGGTCCTTCTAGTGGGCCATTGATTTTCATTTTGTTTTGAGTTCTTTGTCTTCTTTTGGGTACCCATGTTGTCCTATTGTAGGACTGATGTCTGGTTTGAAAGGGGGACCTATTAGACCCTCGAAGACCCCTTCTTGATTCGTTGTCTGAGAGGTCAGTTTCGGACGAGGATGGATCAAAATCCAAACCGCGCGGATTCGAGGAGTAAGCACGGTTCTCTCTGAACTCCGTCAAATCGCGGACGAATTGTTTATGCTTGCGTTCTTTTAAAAACGTGGTGAATTTATCAATATTTACTTGTAATTCTGTCTCTAGTTTTTTGATAGTCAGGTTCTCCCTTTCGTTTGATAGTTATTTCTGCAGTTTCTTTTAAACTTTTAAGTGATCTATTTAGAATTAATTTTTCCTCATCTATAAGCAGATTAATAAACCGCAAAGAAGAAGCAGTTGCCTCACTTTCCCATTTCTTCATAAGCTCTGGGTTACGTGACCGAGGAGCTGGAAGAAAGGGGATGCGAAGACCCTTGGGGACAATGTTATTCTTATCATAATTTTCTTAGGATTTTAATTCCCACCATGATTTAATATAGGATTTATATTTAGTATTCAGTTCTTTAAACAAGGAATGAAGTGACACTGTATCTCGATTAAGGGAGGAAAATTCTCGCTCTGAGAACACACCCTCTACATCAGAAAGCCATTTATCACAGTCCAGCAATTGGGCCATGCCCCAAAATATCCTCAGTACAGATAAAGAAAGAACAGGGAAGATAAAAAACCCTAATTCAAATAATTAAACTTAAGCAAACTACCAAACTCTTATTGGGTATACTGGGAAAAGAGTACCCCTAGATAAAGTAGCCCGGTATCAAATCTCAGTAGCTCAAACAACAACAATTACCAATACCTTAGGGCAAAAAGAATAAGCTAAAATGTAACTTTTATTAAATTATACAGATAAAAAGAGGGTAAACCTAGTAAACCCTACAAAGACCCTATAGGTTACTAACTATTCTACTATGAAAGAAAACAGAGCACCCGCCCTGAAAAAGGGCGACCCCGTTACCCTATCCAACTAGATCCTAGACGTCCCTCGGACAGACCCTACACAAATACAGGACATATGACCAAACAAAAACACCACATACAATAACTCACCGATAAGTACTATACAGAAACTATATGTGTACAAAAAAATCCCCAACAAAATATCCCAATACATATCCCAACGCGTTTCCCTCACTGATTATGCGATAAATGAGATGAAAAAGAGACAATGCTCACGTGAGCATTGTCTCTTTTTTATCTAATTTATCGGCTATTCTTTGTTTGTTCCACTGTCCCCTGATGAACCCGCATAATCAGTGGGGGAAACGCGTTGGGATATATATTGGGATATTTTGTTGGGGATTTTTTTGTACACATATAGTTTCTGTATAGTACTTATCGGTGAGTTATTGTATGTGGTGTTTTTGTTTGGTCATATGTCCTGTATTTGTGTAGGGTCTGTCCGAGGGACGTCTAGGATATAGTTGGATAGGGGTACGGGGTCGCCCTTTTTCAGGGCGGGTGCTCTGTTTTCTTTCATAGGAGAATAGTTAGTAACCTATAGGGTAATTGTAGGGTTTACTAGGTTTACCCTCTTTTTATCTGTATAATTTAATAAAAGTTACATTTTAGCTTATTCTTTTTGCCCTAAGGTATTGGTAATTGTTGTTGTTTGAGCTATTGAGATTTGATACCGGGCTACTTTATCTAGGGGTACTCTTTTCCCAGTATACCCAATAAGAGTTTGGTAGATTGCAGCTATTTGGTAAGATCAAAAACGTTCGTTTTTGCTCATGAATGTACACTCTGCACCCAATATTGTAAGGAAAAAAACAGAAAAGAAGATATTTTTCCAAATTTATTAAACAAGAAAAACTGAAATCTCACATGGTCTTAATTATTCAGACTCTTTGCTCAGTATTGAGTAGAAGCACACTTTTGAGCTAGTACAGCCATGAGTCTTCTTGGTAATGATGCAAGCTTTTCACATCTGGATCTCCCATTTTCCTTGCATATCCTCTCCAGTTCCCTCAAGTTAGATGGTGAACGTTGGTGGACAGCCATTTTTAAGTCTCTCCAGAGATGCTCAATGGGGTTTAGATCAGGGCTCTGGCTGGGCCAGTCAGGAATGGGCACAGAGTTGTTCTGAAGCCCCTGCTTTGTTATTTTAGCTGTGTGCTTAGGGTCATTGTCTTTTTGGAAAATTAACCTTCAGCCCAGCACTGTGGAGGAAGTTTTCAACCAGGATATCTCTGTACTTGGCCACATGCATCTTTCCTTCAATTGCAACAAGTTGTCCTCTCCCTGCAGCTAAAAAACACCCCTATAGCATGATGTTGCCACCACCATGTTTTACTGTTGGGATTGTATTGGGCAATTAACACCCTTAACACCAAAAAATTCAATCTACGTCTCATCAGACCAGAGAATCTTATTTCTCATAGTCTGGGAGATATTTGTGTGTTTTTTTTGCAAACTGTATGCAGGCTTTCAGATGTCTTGCACTGAGGAGAGGCTTCTGTTGGCACATTCTGCCATAAAGCCCCGACTGGTGGAGGGCTGCAGTGACAGTTGACTTTGTGGAACTTTGTGGCACTTTCTCCCATCTCCCTACTGCATCTCTGTAGCTCAGCCACAGTGATCTTGGGGTTCTTCTTTACCTCTCTCACTGAGCCTCTTCTCCCACGATTGCTTAGTTTGGCTGGATGGCCAGGTTGAGGAAGAGTTATGATCGTCCCAAACTTCTTCCATTAAGGATTATGGAGGCCACTGTGCTCTTAGGAACCTCGAGTGCTGAAGAAATTCTTTTGTAACCTTGGCCAGATCTGTGCCTTGCCACAATTCTATTTCTGACCTCCTTGGGCAGTTCATTAAACCTCGTGATTCTTATGTGCTCTGACATGCACTGTGAGCTATGAGGTCTTATATATACAGGTGTGTGCTTTTCCTAATCAAGTCCAGTCAGTTTAATTAAACACAGCTGGACTCTAATGAAGGAGTAGAACCATCTTAAGGAGGATCAGAAGGACGCCCTGCCATGTGCCTAAAACAGCACTTTATACCCACACATAGGGTATTGCCAAACTTTGAAGAATTTACGTAATACAATTTGGGATGCACTTTTCCAGTATTCCTTGAGAAAATGAAACATTTTCAGCTCAAACAGCATATTATTGAAAAAAAAAGATGTTTTCATTTTTACAGCTTTACACTAAAAAAATTTGTGAAACAACTGTGGGGTCAATATATTAATTACACCTCTGGATATATTCCTTAAGGGGTGTAGTTTCCCAAATGAGGTATTTTTATTGGTGTTCATTAAGTTTTAGCACCTTATCGTGCCCACAAACCTGAGATGGCACTTAAAATATAACCTAATGAAAATGTGACCCCAAAATCCTGTAGGTGCTCCTCCTACTCTGAGGCTTGTGGTCGAGTCTAATAATGCACAAGGGCCACGTATAGGATATCTCCAAAAATGGCAAAATCAGGGGAATCAATATTGATTTTAATTTCTTTGTTCATAATTACTGTGCTACAGTAATAAATGTATTAAAATTGAAAATCTGTAAAAAAAAATTAAGTTTGAAATCTCACCTCCACTCTGCTTTAATAAAGGGTAAATAAACTTTATAAGTGTTGTTTTAAATACATTGAGGGGTGCAGTTTCTTAGATGGAGTCTTTTATGGCAGCGTCTAATGTACAGGCCCCTCAAAGCCACATAAGAACGCGACTGGCCCCTAACAAAATCTGTGTTGCAAATTTTTTTGAAAAAGTTAAACGTTTAAAAGCCCTCTGGTGTCCTAAAAAATAAGGATGTTCAATAAATAATGCTAACATAAAGTAGACATATGGTCAATGTTAATTATTTATGTTTTTATCTGGTATGGCTGTTTTACATGCATACATTTTTAAACTTTAAAAATGGCAAATGTTTCCAAATTTACACAACATTTCGATATTTTTAACAAATAAACAAGGCGCATTAAACACTCTGAAACTGCTGCACCTTACAGAATAAGGAACACAGCGCTGGAAACAGTATGTCTGTCACTAGATTGCGCTGCCCTCAGCAAGGGGGCATAATCCATGAGACAGGTTCCCTTTAAGTACAAAACATACTTGTTCTTTAATGGGTAAATATCTCTGTTGTGTGGTTCCATTGTTATTTCCCCCAAAAATTTTTAAAATCTGTCAGATGGGTTTTTAAACCAAATTTGGGGGGGGGGGGGGGGGGGGGAGGGGTTCCATGGGGGTTACTCCAAGAAATTCATTACCAGTCTGTCAGATGGGTTTTACCAATTGGGGGGGGGGGGGGGGGGGGGTTTTACCTGCACAATCTGACATTGGCCAATCAGTGCTGTCAGAGTCAGTATGTGCAGCACTTAATTCTTCGCTGTATGCAGGAGGGAGGGAATATCCTCTACTCCTTGCCTAATTTTCCAAAAACTCATTGGAATTGTGTATATATGAAGCACAATGACAACAGCCTACTTGATGAAAAAGCCTGTTTCTAGGCCTCAGAGCAGCTAGTCCCCTGCTAGCCACTGGTTCCAGGACAGTCAGTCTTTTACTATCTGCTGCCTTTTTAAGGTAAACTTGTCACAGATCTCTAAGAACAGGATATGATAGAATGAGAATCTGAGCTATGTGATATATAAGTTTATATGGTGTAGAGCAGAATTTTTGAGTAAAAAGCAGAGCAGATTCTGACAGGACTCTTAGAAGAGGCAATAAGAGTCCTGTTTGTCCCACCCTTACCCAGTGATTGACAGTTTTCTCTGTACACACAATGATACAAGGAAAGCTGTCAATTACTGGGTTCCCACTGTCTTTCCTAGCAGTCCTGTCAGGTTTTACTCAGAAGTCTAGCTTTTAAAGGGGTGTTCTGACAGTTCAAAAGTCGTATTTGTCTGTCAGGGCATGATGAAAAATAGAGGAAAAAATCATTCTTACCTCCTGGACACTCTGGATCTGTTGCTGCAGCCGTCCCAGTGATCCCAGCTGTAGCGGTGAACGTTCACGTGACAGGTGCAGCCAATTACAGGCCACAACATTCACATGCATGCGACTCCTGCTGGCTGTGAATGGCTGCACCTGTCATGGGAATGATGAACGTTCACAGCTTAACCCAGTATCACCGGAATGGCTGCGGTGATGGAACAAGAGCATCCAGGAGTTAAATATGATTCTTTTCATCTATTTTCATTATGCCCAGACAGAAAAAGAAGCATTTGTGTCAGAACACACCTTTAAATATATAAAGCTATATATTACATACTGTAAGTAAGTTTTACTCAATCTATCATATCCTCCTCTCAGACGAGGCAGCAAAAATCACCTTAACTGTGAGCTGGTGCCTCTTCAGCCCAGCTTAGCTATACTATGACACAAAGGGGCAGATTTATCAAGGCAGTTGTGCCAGAATTCCGGCTCAATTTGCGCCAAAAACCAGCTTTTCGCCACATTTACTATGTATTTTAAACAGTTTCAGACGCTTTTGCGCCTCATCCGACAAAGGGGCGTGATTTCATAAAAATGGGCATGGTTTGGTGGGAAAGGTCGTGGCTTAAATGCGAGCAAATTTTGTCGCAGTTTCTGTTGTGAAAGTAAGCCAACTTAATTGTGGTACAAATTTAGACTAAACAGTTCTAACCTGCACCAGATTTATCAACACTATGATAAATGTGGCGCATTATAAGACTGTCTAGTCTAACTTTACACTGTCTAAAAGTAAGACGCTATTGATAAATCTGCCCCAATGAGTCTCTTGGTCTCTATCTGTATGTTGTACTGGCAGGGCTGGAACAAAATATTCTGGTGCCCTAGGCAAATAAGGCACAAAGCGTCCCCCCCAATGGAAAATTCAGCCCTTTCCATGCCTCCTTGCGCCCCCTTTTCTGCCTGGGATGAAGTGGCGCCCTAGGCGTTCACCTACCTTCGCCTACCTATCATCCCGGGCCCTGTGTACTGGTAGTCTCATGGTGGCTAAAGACCCCACTGCACAGCTTCACTCAGCTTCTCTCAGTCTATTTATAATCAATTCCCTGCCTGCTCCTTATTAGTGTTGGTGCAACAGTGCAAATCACTACTCAGCATCTGGCTCTGCCTGTTCCCATACTAAAATTGTCACCTCCTCTTGCAAGCTGGCAGCCACAAAACCGATTCAAGCAACTCTAATGGTATAGTACCACCATTGTAAACAGTGGCCCACTAACCGAGTACACCCAATTGCCAGCAGGTGTTCAGCTAGATTGCCAGCCTAACATAACATGGCTGAAAATAACATACATATAATGTCATGTAAAGAGGAAGTTAACAGCTACCGCTTAAAAACTAAACACCTCAATTTTAAAACTTCTACTTTCGTACTGACAAATATGGCGTTCTGCTGTGTAATATGCATGCATTATATGAATTGGAATGTTTTCGGAGCTGCTGCAGGAAGATGTCAGCAAACTGTAATTTAGCTAAATGACTGGCATCAGTACAGACTCTTTTACCAAACCAGAGTAGAGAGATTTTTAACTCTACATACTTGGCTGACTAAAATATGAGTTGCCTGCAGCATAGCATGCTGTAGAACATTATCATTAAAGTAAAGTGAAAATAAACCAATTACATATTGTAAAGACACAATCATTGTCAATAATACCAGTGCTAAATTCATTATAGAAATGCAGATTAGAATCAAGCTCAGTACCAGAACCAAGCTTAGTACATATAAGCCGCAGAGTCGTTTTCTGTCTTAGTTTCTTTTATAAACATATGAGTGATTCAGATCTCTGAAGCAGCTGTTCTTGGCTCAGAGGAGCAGCTCAGGTGAGATGTCTTAGATTAGGATGCTCTTCAGTGCTCCTGATTAGTATTGTGATGATCACTATTTGCCTCATCATCTCCTATGTTCTGTTAAATTAAATTCAACTTCACTTTAAGTCATGTTCAAGATACTACTGGTAAAAACAATCTAAATAAAAGTTTTACCTGAAAATCATCCACAACCGGACAATCTTCTGTCAAACCTCCTGTGGCTTTATAGGTATTTGAATTATAGTTTCCATGACTTTTTACATCCTAGACTTCAGTCTATTATAGAAAGAGCATCCACGTCATCTTATTAACATATACATTGTATAGACTTTGTGCTCTGGAATTAACCTTCCCTTTCTTCCGAACAAACCGCCAGCAATTTGATTCATTAACCCAATTCTTTGCATGCAATCCAGTAATCATTAGGAAGCTGACTTTTGGTGAAAATGGACTGCTTAATCTTTTGAAGCCCACACAAACTGCTTGACAGTTTTATTTGTGTGATCATGCATTAAGGTAGGTTTTCAATCACTGAGAAGAAGCCAGACTTACAGGCTCAATCTGTCATTCCAGACAGAAGTTCAATCAGCTTTGTACACTAAAATACCTAATGATGTCAAATAAAACTATATTATACTGAGCCCAACCCTGCATTAATCTACAACTATTACCAAATAAATTGCTGTTTTGAGTTTGCTTTGTTCAATGTACACAGGTTTCTCTAGGTTACTGACCACCTCTCCCTTCTCTCTCTTATCTGATTGATCCAAGTGGCTTCAGTCTGTCCAAACATGGTGTGTCACTCCCTGCTAAGTCTTATCTCTAAGGTTTGTTCACCCAAGTTAATGACAAGCTCTGTAGCCATGTGCACTACATATTAGAAATCTCCTGCAGCCAAGTCACTGTAACATGAAGGAATATCATAATATTGGCTGATATGCCAATCACTGCTATAGACCAACCCACAGCCTGACCAGGTACTATGAGTCTGAAGCTGCATGTGGCTCTGTAAAAGAACATGGTGAGAAAACCACTTTAGGTTGATACAATTTTATCCAAACTAGGCAGTGCTCTCTGAATTAATTTAGTTATCTAAGCTCAAATGGGAAGCATTGCCAATACCTAGTACAGCCAATATAAAAAGTATGATGTTGGCAGGTAAACATAGTAAAAACCAATATAAACAATTAAATGGATTCAGTATTGGACTGATCCCCTTAAAACAATAGTCAATCCACCTCTAATCTACAGATGTAGCAAAACTAAACAGAACAGATATTGCACTGTGATATCATGGCACATATAGTTATCTCACCTTTTTCAATGCTTTTCAATGGCCTTTGTTTACAGATCAGAGCAGATAACACAAAAAGCTGTGATATCACGGTCAAGCTGGACTCTGCTACACCTGTTATATTATTGAACTATTAGCCATTAATTTTAAAATCCTGGATAAAGGGGTTGTCCAGTGAACCAAAAAAATAAAAATAATTCTCAAAGTGCAGGCCTTCATTAATCCCTCTGTGATATTTTCTGTGCTTATTTGTTCTTTACCTGTGATGTATGTAGCCTCCCTTTTTTGTAGCCGAGCACTGTTCCCGGTTTGAAAGTCGTTTCATTTTTCCCTGTTAAATTACAAACCCCAGATTTCCTTCTATGCTCTGTCTACTTTCCCCCCTCCCAACTTCAGTCTCAGTGCACGGCCCCTGTTTTCTCTCTCATGACCAAAGGTTTGTGACTTCAAAGATTGCCCTGAGAAAAGCTAAAGCTTTTTGCAGAGGCGTAACTTGGAGCTCCTAGGCTCTAGTGTAAAAATTTAAATGGAGCCCCCCAGGTACCGTACCAAAGCACTTAAATTTAGGAGAGATATTACATTTTCTTTCCATTGGACAATCCATTTAAATACCTAACAGCAGTTGCACAAATATCACTAGTAGTTTGTAAGTGTGTACACAGAGCGTTTTTGGTGCAGAAATGTGCAGCATTGATTGCTGTGCCTTTCTGCACAAAAAACACATCTAAAAACGCATCAAAAATATACCAAAAAATGCCCCATGTGAAAGCACCCTTAGCTCAAAGCGTAACTTGTAGACTGGATACAATACCCTTCAAGTAAGTTTCAGCCTTTAGATGTAAACAAGAGTGTTGTAATTCACTGACAGTAAACAATATCTTAAAAATGGTGGGGAACTAAAATACAATAGGGAAGATTTACTATTCCTGTCTAAAACATAGTGTTAACTTGGACCAGGCAGTCTTAGTACAGTATGCACAATATTTTTCACAGTAGATAAATTAGATAAATTTGGCAAATCCTTAGACTTTATGTAACTTTTTATGCCAACTATTGGTTGGTTTACTTTGCACTGACAGCATGTGATAGTTCCACTACTTTCCAAATAAGCCATACAATGCTGGTTAAACAAGCAGTATAAAGTTGGAAAAATAGAAGAAAAGTCAGCTCATTAGTCCTTAGAATATCACAGACATGATTTCATGGATCCTGCTCCAAGAAGGCGCATATTCATAAGTTCAAAAATAGTTGTACTTGATCCAGCAATCGATTAACATCATAAAAACTATAATGTGTTACAACAGCGAAAAATAATAGCTTACACATTTTGAACAGTTTACCAGTTCTTAGTCATGGCGTCTTAGTTATGCTATGACTAAGAACTGGTAAACACTTTGAAATGCGTAGGCAATAAAAAAATGTCTAAAACAAATAAAAAAATGGAATGCACCAAGTTTTAGTGCACTGTACATTAAACTCTATGTGCAGTCATGATGAGAAATCTTCCCTAAAGTATATTATAAAACCCCTGACAACCCATTGACACCCTGTGATCATGACGAGCTAACAAATGGAACCCATTTCTGAGTGATTAAACGTATGGCTATCTCCAATTCTGACAGCTGGAAGGAATGGATCAGCCATGCTTCTGCCTCTGATCTCATGGGTACAAGAGCAGTACCAGTGAGATCAATATGGTGTTCCGTAAATGTCGAACATACTATAGAGGATAAAGTAACAGCTTCTCACAATAAAGATATATGTAATGGAGCATTAAGGGGCTACGGATGTAGAAGAGTTGAACTTGACTGTGATTATCGGTCATTATTATCATGTTATCTGCTTTCTAAACAAAGCCATTAAAAAATGTATTTAGCATAACGTGCCATGATATCATAGTGTGTTACATCTGTAAGTCTAAAGATTCTTCTGATCCAGTACCATTCTACACAGCAAAATGGAAATGTGAGTGTCAGGGGCATAACTAGAGAAGCCCGGACCCATAGCAAACTTTTGTATGGGGCCCGTCTCCTGAAACCTCTCCCCTTTCCCCCAACCAAGAAGATTTACTGAGACCTCTTAATAAGTCATGCAGTTACTAGATAATACCTCACCATATACATCACCATCATGCTGCTACCAAACAAATCCCAAGACCAATATTACCAAACATTACCAATAATGCTACTACAGTACCTAAGAACCTGATTATACTGTCAGAACATGACCACAAAGGACCACCACATAGTGACTGAATAATACCCCTACACTATTACTGAATAAAGATCAGTATACAAAGACCTATATTACTGCCATATAGTGACCATATAATGTTGGAAGTTATCAGTGTACACAGGTGCTCTTCAGACTGTATATTACTTTCATACAGTGACCATATAGGGGTAGATACCAGTGTACACAGGCTTTGCTGACATATGAGTGATTACAATGCAGTTACATCCAGGGACTCATGGTGACGCTTCTCCGATGAGTTGTTGACTTTCCCTTTTCGCCATGATGACTTCTCCCGGACACCTCTCATCCCTGCAGATTTGTACACAAATATCTTAGAATCCTCACTGTTCCAGCACCATCTCTGTACAAATTTCACAGGGAAGGGAGAGCGTGTACAGGCCATAGCTTAGAAGCCCAGTCTCCTAAAGAGGAGGGGAGGAACAGAGGATTAACCTCCTGGAAATTATGTTATATCTGTGGCCTGCACCCCTCAGAATCTTATGTAGGTAGGCTATAGGTGGGACCCATAAAGGTAGACAGGCTTTATGAAGACTATAGGGGGCCCCATATAGACAGACAGGAAGAGTTTAGGTAGGCTATAGGGGCCCATATAGGTAGACAGGGTTTAGATAGGCTATAGGGCCCCACATAGGTAGGCAGGCAGGGTTTAGGTAGGCTATAGGGGCCCATATAGATAGTCAGGCAGGATTTAGGGGCCCATGTAGGTAGGCAGACAGGATTTAGGTAGGCTATAGGGACCTATATAGGTAGACAGGAAGGGTTTAGGTAGGCTATAGGGGCCCATATAGGTAGTCAGGCAGGGTTTAGGTAGGCTATAGTGACCTATGTAGGTAGGTAGGCAGGGTTTAGGTAGGCTATTTGGGCCCATATAGGTAGGCAGGCAGTGTTTAGGTAGGCTATAGGGGCCATATAGGTAGGCAGGCAAGATTTAGGTAGGTTATGGGAGCCTATCTAAGCAGGCAGGGTTTAGTTAGGGTATAGGGGCCCATATAGGTAGGCACGCAGGGTTTAGGGGCCCATGTAGGTAGGCAGACATGGTTTAGGTAGGGTTTAGGGGCCCATGTAGGCAGGCAGGGTTTAGGCCCATATAGGTAGTCAGGCAGGGTTTAGGGGCCCATTGGTGTTAAAAAACATACTTACCTGTCTCCGTGATCCCCCGACGCAATGAGCGGACAGACGGCCTCTGAGCACGGCACAGGCAATATCAGCACTGTGGGCTGGCACCTGGTAGGCCTAAGGCTGGTGGCGCTCCATGCTGCTAAGGCTGGGCAGTCCTGCCTCTGAACGCTCAGGACACAGGGCCACTAGCAGTGAACTGTAGTTAAGTTATGTGCCAGCCAGCCCAGGGGCAGAACTACCAGGGTAGCAGACATAGTAGCAGCTGCTATGTCTGCTACCTTGGTAGTTCCGCCCTTGGTGACTGTGAAAAATGTTTTTAGGTAGTGCTATAAAAATATAAAATCAGTTAACAACCTATTAACAATTTACACTATTCTTTGATGATACATTCCCTTTATGATGAAAAATAAAGCTACATGTATACATCTAAACTTGATAAGAGGACAATTTGGTTGTTTGAACTCCTTGTTATGGGTTAGTAAAGAAAGGCTCTTGGAAAGAGAATAAAGAGAAAGCATTAGCATGATACAATCTTTCCAATTATCAATGTACTTTCTACCTTGTAAGGTAATTTATGCTGTTCTGTTATGGATACCTAAATTATTTCCAGATACATTTCTATTCACTTTACATGTTACATTACTACTTTTATAACAAGCTAAAAGGAACATCCCTTCACACTGAAGCAATGAAAACAGTCTCTGCCAGTAAATGTTTTACTTATTTGCTTGTCTGGAGTGGGCTGAAAACAGAGAAAGCACTATGTGCTTTTGGGACTGATTCTTAATACATGTCCTCAGGAGACTATTTAACTGGTCTGAAATATACTTGTATTTACTAAAGGGTCAAACATTTATTGAATAACATTTTTCTAAAGCATGTTCAGTTTTTTTAAACGTTGCACAATTTATCTTTACTATCTTTATCTTCTCATGTGAATATACCCTAATTTTCATCTTGTATCTAATTACACTTGACAGATTTCTTGCAGACATTTCTGCAACTACCTCATTTACTTTCATCTGGAAGTTTCCACTAGTTCTATTTGAAGAAAAAAAAAAGTTAAATCTCCATAGGTGACAAGCTTTCTTTACTATCAATTCTGAATCTGTGGAATAGCCACCTCAGGAGCTATTCACAGCAGGGACAGTAGAGGGCTACAATAGAGCTTAGACAATTATATAGAAAAAATATATATATTTAAAGGTTATTCCCACCATATATATTAATTGCATGTCGAAAGGCTATGTCTCCATTGATTTCAATGAGATATCCAAGGACTAACACTTATTTTGACGTATAGCAATATTGTTTTGAATGTTGATCCATACTGATCTCCACTGATCCATACTGATCATGAGTGAAATGTTTCCTGTTAGGGAAAATTGATGAATACCTTATGGGCTCTATAGGATCAAAAGGGGAAACATAGGTCCTCATTTACTTCATTTGCTAGACAGCATAAACTTAGACAGGCAGTCTAAAATGCATCAGGATTATCTCGGTGGCATCTACTGATTCATAAATTGGTGCAGCTTTAAACCCGTTTTTCTTGGCTTACCTTCTATGCCAGAAACTTGTCACATTTTTGTTGCAGCGGGTTGCATCGTTGCCACTGCCACTTTTCTTTGAAACCACACCAACTTTCTGCTAAGCCACGACTGCTCCCCAGGCTGTTGAGCAGTGTGCAGAAAGTGTCTTAAACCCATAAGAAATATGTCTTAGACATGCCGAGACTTGCTCTGCTGAAAATGAACAACTTTTTGACACATTTTAAGACAGCTTTCTCTTGAAACTACATTAGTAAATTAGGACCAGAGTTTTTAAAATTACAAGTAGCCTTCATTTTCACCCACATCTTATCCTCACACTTGATTTAATTAGATGGACAGACTGTATATCTTTTCATCAACTATACTAATCGATTTTAACCATATTATTCGATTTGACTATGTAACGTTAATGGGGCTAAAAAGGGTTGTCCAGTTCTTTTTTTTCTTATGCCACTATGGTCTACACTGTATAGATAGACTTTATTGATGTGTTATGTTTTTTATGTGTGTTTTACATTTATTTTTATTTATTTATTTATTATGTGTATGGTTGCAAGTAATAAAGCTTGGAACATCATCCCTTATTAAAGCATGGTATGGAAGTGTCAGCTGATCTGCTAGCACAGATGTGTACTAGTCAGAAAGCTGATGCTTCTATAGTGTAGTAGCCCACCGCCCTCCCCGAATGCATTGTCACACTACTTTCTATAGTGTGACGTTTTGGAGGGCTATGGTTGGCTACAGTAAAGAAGTGCTGGCTGGCCTGCTGAAGATCGTGCATGGCTATTATATAATTATGTAAGGAACGTCATCAGTTAATAATAAAAATAAACGTAGAAAATACAAACAAAAATATAACACATCAATAAAGTTTACAAATAAAGTGTAGATTATAGTGAGCATAGTTAATAAAAACAAAACAATAAAAAAGAACCAGACAACCCCTTTAAAGACATCAGTGGGGCATATTTATGAATACTGTCTAATTCTTAGACAGTGTAAAGTTAGACTAGACAGTAATCAGAATGAACACAATTTATCTGCTCCATCTTAGAACTGTCGAGTCTAGCTTTACACCTTTTTAAGTTTGCTTATTTCATGCCACTAACTTTGGCGCATCTTTTGGTGCACGTCATCCACCGTTAAGTCACGCCCCTTTCAAGAAGTCATACTCTTTATTAAGGCCACGCCCATTTTGTTGGACTAGGCACAGAAGTGACAGAATTCAAGTGTAACTGCCTTGATCAATGTGCCTCTATGTGCTCAGACCAGAAAAACCCTTTTCAAATCAATAGAACGGATTTTAAGATATAGTGGGCCTCATTTATCAAAACTGAAAGTAAAATGGTCTTTGTCACCTACAAACAAACAGAGGACAAATTTCACTTTTCCAGTGCAGTTAATAAAATTAAAGCTGAGATTTGGTTGCCACGGGCAATTAAAATTACTTTACTGTTAGACAGTTTTGATAAAAGAGGCCCACTGTCTGTAACATGCCTATGGCCTATAAATATATACTTAGGCTTAGGATGCATTTTTTATGCACACCAGAAACACACTGTGTAACATCGTGGAAAAGTCTAAAGAAATCAGCCAAGATATCAGGAATAGTAATACACAATAGTAATTACTGTTTTAGGCAACTCTGTTGTTTGTTATGTGTTTTTAGTGACTGTTATATATTTAAAACCCTCCCTGCAATGTATTCCTCTGTACCTTAACAAAGCACTTCATGTGAAATGTGCATCAAGTTGTTTTCCTTTGTGGGTAACTTATATCTTTTATTTGACTGATTTGTTATTTTGAGATTATGTCACTCTTTTTATATGATTAGTCATTCACTGGACACTTCCACTTTTGTGTATATGAAGTTTATCAATATCTATCTATTTATTATTTGCACTTATTTAAATGGTTACTCTTGCACTTTATATTCATATATATTTACTTGTCTATTTATGGACTTTATTTTTTGCATCATATTTTGCATATAATGATTTATGATATAGTTACCCATTGTTTCCGGTACTGTTTGTCCATCATGTCTCTGAATAAATTGTTTCATATATAATTTTAATATTACATTGTTAATAAAATTTAAATTAAAGTTTTAAAAAGTAAATGTATAAATATATATATATATATTTATATTTATCTCTTTGGTTTTGCACTAATTGGCTTTATAGGATATTTATTCAGTGTGTACTTTTTGAGACTAGGTACTTTATTGGAGTTGCTTTCTCTGTTTGGGTTTATAACCTCCTAGGCAACAGGCCAGCTGTCTCAGGGTTAAAATAGACTCCAATCTGTCCTTCACTCCCTATAATCAATCCCTTGTCCCCTCCTGTAACCTGCACCTTAAGAACATATCCATGTCCTTTTCTCACTGTGGAAACAACTCAAACTCTTAGGGCCCCCCATGTATGAAAACTGTCTAGGTCTAAATCTCACTTTGTTGCCCATAGCAATAAATCAGAGCTCCCCTTTCATTTCATATAGTGCTCTGGAAAAATGAAAGGGGTGATTGGTTGCTATGGGTAACAAAGAGATTTTTAGACTTAGACAGTTTTCATACATGTGACCCTTATTGTTGCTCTTATACTCTCATCTTGAATACTGTAACTCCTTGCTTATTGGTCTCCCACTATGTAAACTCTCGCCTCTCCAATCTGTCCTGAATACAACAGCCAGGCTCATTTTTATTTCCAGCTGCTATACTGATGCCTCTACCTTGTGTCATAGCACTGGTTGCCCATTTAGTACAGAATACAACAGAAACTAGTCACTCTCACCCATAAATCTCTCTACAGGGCTGCACCCCCTACATCTCCTCTCTCATCTTTGTCTACCACTCTACCCAGTCTCTCTGCTCTGCTGATTATATGCCTCAATCATGCGAATTTCCCATGCCCATCTCCAAAATTTCGTACATGCTTCATCAGTTCTATGGAATGTGCTACCCCATACAAATCAGACACACTCATAACCCTCACAGGTTTAAGTGGCCCTGAGAATACGTCTTCTTAGGCAGGCCCACCAAGATCCCTAATTGCTAACTCCCCACTTTCTGTCACATACATTTCTGGCACTTAGGCACTCATAGGCACTTATCTGTATATACATGTACTGTCTGTATACAGATGTCCTGTCTAGGTGGCAGGTTCTCCGTATGTAATTAACTTTTTATGAATATGGCTGGATGATTATGTAAAGCAAGCACTGCTCACCTTTTTCTCAACTAGGGTAGGGTAACTATGGCAGGTGGAATCCAACCTATTTCAATTGAAAAAAAGGGAACGCACTTCCTCGATGTTCTAATGCAGTTCATTTAAAACGTAGAAAACTTTATTCAAACCCCTAATAACTTCTAAAAGTCAAATTTCATAAAGGTACATCTTTTCTGAAACGCGTAGTCGTTGTTTTTTTAAATGCTTAAATTAGGTATTGTGTTGTCTGTTATGCCAAATGCTGAGTTTTAGTCTTAAATTTTTTAGAATTTGTATAAAGTTTTTTACTTGTTTATAAATGACCTGCATTTTGTTTATATCGGAGGAAGCTGGCGTTACTCTTTTTTCTCTCATGAGAAGGGTCCTCACACCTTGTGAGTGCACTAGTGTTGAGCGATTGCGTTGGCTATCGAGATCGAGCGACAGTCGATAGTCGGCCGCTATCGATAAGGTTTTTCGATAGTGAGCATCGATTATGAGCGCTTACCATTAAAGTTATGGGAGAGCACAACACCTTCATTATTACACCACTCAAGGCTGGAGAAGCTGAAATTAACATCCACAAAGTCAAATGGATACGTGCTACATCTTAAGGGCAACACACTTAGGTTATAAAAGTCACAGAAAAAAAGTCACAGGACCATTCACTATCCCTGTTCTTGTACACAGCATGACCCTTAAACCTTGCATCACCCACAAATTACAAGAGTGCCAGAGGCTGTTTGATTTGAACCATCATGTTTACTTGAACTGGACATTGAATAATCCCTGTCCTGGAACGCAGCATGAGCCCCAAACCTGTATGACCCCCAGATTTAAAAGTGGCCGCAAAAAAGGAAGTCCTTTCAACCCAACCATCTTTAGTTGAAACTGGGACACTACTATATCTGTCCTGTAACGCGGATGACCATTATAATCTGTTGACCAACAGTTTAAAAAGTGCCAGAAAAAAGGAGTATTTCCAACCACCATTTTAGTTGAACTGGAAATATACTGTCCCTGTCCTGGGACACAGGTATAACCCAATAAAACTGTCTGACCCCCAGATTATAAAGTGCAGGAAAAAGGAGTCTTTCAACCACATTTTAGATGAAACTGGACTTGATAGAACTGTTTCTGTTTTATGCCACAGAATGCCCAGGGCCGGAGTTACAGTGGGTGCGGTGAGAGCCGGCTGCGTCGTCAATCTATTTAAACACGCAGGTTAAAATGCCTGATGAACACAGCAACAAAAAAAAACTGTGTGCTGATAGCACGGTGCGGAAGCGGAAGTGTGTGGGATACTCCAGCCTTCTTTGTGACACAGTCAAGACTGGTAGCGCTTGCCCCTCGATGGTGGCCGGACACAATTGAGCTGAACTTGGAAAATACTGGTGGTTAACGCTCTGTACAACCAGGGCCCTTTTGCTTGGCTTTCTTCTTTCTCATTTTAACTCAACAGTGCGGGAGGAAATTGTCTCTGTACTTTGTTCTCTGTCCGTGCTACATACTCCATGTCCTTGAATAACCTACAAAACTGGTCAGTTTCCTGTACCTCCCTTTGTACAATTTCAGGGGAATTATTTTACCAGCTATTTTGTACAATTGCAAGTTCTTTTTAGTTAGTTTAATTTCTAGAAAAACATCATTTTTAAAATTGGATGGAATCCCACCATGTCTTGTTCTCTTTTTTTCATTGTATAAAATGGGTTGTATCAATACAGGGATTGATAGCTATGTTAAAGATCTTGCAAAAAACAAGTCATTTGTGCTAATATGTGGCCATTAAAGTGTCCTACCTTTTCCTGTTTTGACAGCACCATCACCCCTTGATCCACTTCTTGACAATTGTGGAAGAACAAATGTCTGTTATAGAAACAACATTTTTTTAGAATAGGACCTGTAGCTATAGATGCATGTCACAGCAAAATGCCCCCAATAATTCAAAGCTGAACCTTGAGCCACCTTTGGACAATTGGAAGGAACAAAAGTCTGTTAGAAACAACATTTTTTAGAATGGACCTGCAGTATAAGCTGCATGTCACAGCATAATGCCACCAATAAATTTCAAAACATGACCCATGAGCCACTTTTGACAATTTGTGAAGAACAAATGTCTTTTGAAAACAACATTTTTTAGTATAGGACATGTGTTTGTGCTCATTCAAAAGCAAAATTGCCCCCATAAATTCAAAGCATGACCCTTGAGCCATTTTGGTCAATTGTGAAGAACCAAATGTCTGTTAGAAACAACATTTTTTTTTTAATAGGACCTGTCGTATTGCTGATTTCAATGCAGCATTGACCCAAAAAATTATAAAAATGACTTCTCAGGCCACTGTTAAAAATTGTGAGGGGGAAATGCCACTCTAGAAGCCACATTCTGTTTCCCAAAGGACATGATTATTGCTGTTCTCACAGCTACATGACCCCCAAAATATTTATTAAATATGGACACTTCTCAGCCACTGTTAAAAATTTGTGAGGGTGAAATGCCATAGAAGCCACATTTTTGTCGCCAATGGACCTTGATTATTGCTGAATCTCAAAGCTCACGACACCTAAAAAATTCAACTATGACTTTCAGCCACTATTAAAAATTGTGAGGGTGAAATGCACTTAGAAGCCACATTTTTGTTCCAAAGGACCATAATCTATAGTGTATCTCACAAGCATAACATGACCTCAAAACCATTGACAATGCGATAACTTCTTAAGATAAAGTGGTAATTGGAATACGGTGTTGTCATGGAAACCTTGTGTCTTGTTACAGTCTCCTCAACAGCAAAAGAGGATATAAAAGAGGAAAATGAGTATAAAAATTCAGTAAGAATGATCATTTTAAAAAAAAAGTTTTCAAGAGGACCATTTCTGTTTGAAAAGGAATCGTGAGTAGAACGGAAAATAATCGGTGACCCCCCCCCCCCCCCCCCACCCACCCCCCCCCCCCCCCCCCCCTTACCCCCCCCCCCCCCCCCCCCCCACCCCCCCTAGGCAATTGGGGCACAACATCATCTGAGATCCATGCCTGATTAATCTTGATGAAAGTCAAATAAACGATCCTACTTTATCTGTGGAAAAGCGGATGCGTTTGTTGTAATGGACACCTCAGCTGAGTGAGGTCCGCTCTGATATGACGCTGGCTGCTGGCTGATAAAAACACCTTATGGGCCGTGAGAGCCAAGACTCGGGCCATTCGTCACATTTTGGATACCCAGAAGACTATTGCGGTCGGAACACAGCAAAAACCTCGGTGTTGAGTCGCCAGATCCGTCGTGCAACCATGTCTTAAGCTGATCTTGTGTGTTGGATGTGTGGCCCTGCATTGCATGCGTTGGTGAGGTGGTAAACAAAGATTGCCTGAGATCACCCAGTTAGGCTTCTGCCATCCTTGCCTGCTGCTGCCGCTACGCCTACTTGGCACTCTACTGCTGTCACGTCGCTGATGTTGTTCCACCGGAACATTTGGGGACCGTGAAGCAGACGCAACAGATGTCTCCAGTTGATCAATCAGCAAGGTCTCCATTTCACTGCATTTTACTCTCTATTTGGGTGGGTGGAAGGAAGTCTGATTTTGTTTTGTACGGGGATCCAGGAGGGTGGCCACCCAGTAACTGTTGTTCATTTTGATGGCCTTAATGCGAGGATCATGTTGGAGGAAATGGAGATCCAAGCACTCATGTGAGAGATGGAGCCTTGATTTCCCAAGCCTCTGGGTCGAGGGGCACTAGCAAACTGATCTTCCTCATCCGCCTCAAATTCGCGCCAACCTCTTTCCAAGGCAGGGACGTCGGTAACATCGGTGTCTAGGAATACCTCCTCCTCCTCCTCCTCCGCCTCCTCCTCCGCTGCCTCCGGCACAGCTTCAACACAGCCCTGACTTGCCTGAGATGATGCACCCTGAGAGCTGATGCGCCACCTTGCACTAGCTCTGGACCCCGAACCACTGCCTAATGAAGACGGATGAAATTGTGAAACTGTCGGGCCTTGTGGATTTGACGGAGAGAAAGGCTCCGTGTCCGCATCTGTGTCCGTCTCCTCCTCCGTCGCTGGCGGGACCTGTTGTTTCAGAGTGTCCAACGATCGTTCCAGAACTAAGATCACCACAATGCTCATGCTGACAAGGGCATTGTCCGCACTGACCATTTTGGTGGCTTCTTCAAAAACTTGAAGGATGGTGCAGAGCTCTTTCACCTGCCTCCACATCTCGGTGGTTCAACACCCGAGGTCCCGCACCGCTGCTTGTCAGGCCATGTAGTCACTTCGTTACTGCGTAATGGCATTGTGTGCTGCCACAATCGCTGAGCATGTGGAGGGTGGTATTCCAGGTGCTTGCCACGTCAACATTGAGACGGTCTGACGGGGAGGCCGAGTGAACGCTGCAACGCAGCAGGCGGGCGAAAGCAGGGTGCGAATTGGGAGTGCGAACTAGACCTCGTGTCTTCTTCAGCAGCATGTCCTGACATGGGTAGCTCTTTAGGAAATTTCTGGACGACAAGGGTTCATGACATGTGCCAGGCAAAGGGATGTGCTCCAGCCTACCGATTTTAAGGGGCGGCCAGCGATTGTCGCCCGTTATCGCACCACCACCTTGCCTGGCACAAGTTCTTGATCACCAGCCAGCGCTCGGTCTCTTTGCGGAGTGCCTTCCACAGCTCCTGTCCTGTGTGGGACGGTCTCCAAGGCGTTTTTTAATTTCAACACGGCCTGGTGTCTCTGGGGCACGTGATGCCTCAGAGGAGGCGACCTTGGGGGAATGGAACCTGCACACATCCCTGCGGTTTGAAGAGCAAGTGAGCCGAGCCTGAGAGGCACCGTCACCCCCAGAGGACATCCACCAAGCTCACCCAGTGGAGCTGTCACAGAGATATAGCGGCCTTGGCTGCTGCTTACTAGTCATGTGTCGGCAGAATAGGATGGACTTTTGACACTGATGCCGACAAATGCGCTGAATTTTAGATGACACCGTGGCTGGCCAGGGCAGGGACGGATTTTCTGGCTAAAGAAATGCCTGCTCTGCATCTGGTATTGGGGGCAGACGAGGGCCATGACGTTGGCGGAAACCATCTGTGTCCACCAGACGGAAAGGCAATTTCCAAGGCCTCAAAAGCATGGCTATTGACGACATTCAGGCTTTTGGCTTTGGGTTGGTTGGTGTTAAAGTGTTCTTCTGCTCCCAAACCTGGAAGACAGAAGGCTGGCTGCTAGACTGGCCGCTGTAGGCGTGCTGGTCGTCAAAACTGGGGGGAAGGAGAAGGGGTAGGATGGGTCTCATGGTGGTGTGGTAGTATCGGGCGACGGTGGAGGCTGAAGCGGAGGGCTGGATCCTCTGATCATGACTTGAGAGGACATGGGCAGCTAGGAACGTTGGTGGTGGCGGAGGAGGTGGAGGCGGAGACACGAGGGTGTGTAGTGGTTGGAGGCCCGTCGTCGGTCTGGCCATTTTTTGGGGCCAATGTGTTGCCTCATTTTCAACTCATGCATTGCTGCATGTGACTAGACATGTTGGGGTGGTGGTTAACCACTTAAGGTTCTTGCCTTACTTATGCGTTTTACGGCAAAGGGGCATATGACATCGCTGGGTGAAACAAGAGGCTTGCTCAAAGAAGGCCCAGGCCTTAGAGAGGTCCTGGACTTTTTGACGGCGATAGCGAGGTGCGGGGTTTGCGCTGACGTGGCTGGTGGAATCATATCTGCGGACTTCTGCGACAGCCCTCTCGCTTTTTTTGGCAGGAACCGTTTTGACACTACCCACTCGGTCTTCCTCCTCGTCCATGATTAAGCGCTCGCAAGCAAATTATGCGGAAAAGACCAGGATGGATCCGCTATGTCGTCATCATCATCATCATCAACCACAGGTGACGTTGGTCGTCCTGACTTTCTGCATCAGAAGCTGCGGGCTACAAGGCCAAGGGGGCAGTGCAAGGCGTTTGAGACCGCCCGGATTTTTGAAGAATTGACGACTTCCTTCACTCTCTGGATGGATCAGTATCTGGGCGTCAGGAGCAGACTAAAACTTCATACTCTTGATCTTTTAACATGCCTTTGACCCCAACCGATTTTTCATCAAAGAGGTCTTCAGACATGGATTATCCACAGTGGTGGGTTACACCAGTTGACATTCGGGCTGCTTCATGTTGGACGGATGTGATGATTGCTGATGAGACATTTGTGGCCGTGATGCGAGGACCAGGAGGTAACACTGCTAGATGCAGGTTGCATTAACCACTGTAGGACAGAATTGGCGAACAATGTTCGTTACTTAGATTCACAGGGCCCTGACCAGTCGATGTACAGGCCTGACGGTCCTGCACACGTCGATCCGATGGCATGGTGTTTTCGCTGCACTGGAAGGAGACCTTCTCTCGTAACCTCTCCTCCATATGCTACCACCCTCTCTTGCTCGCTTACCACCTGCATTGCGCTCCACGTTCAGGAAAATATAAAAAATATTGAGGAAGGTATGGATAGTTTTGGAAAGTCTCTATTAAAAAGACGCAAATCACTGCTATTCTCAAATCCCTCTAATCAAAACAAAATTGTGGATTTAAATTTAACTGCAGGTGTCTTTCAACAAATTCTGGTTGGGCAAAAGTCCAAACAACACGTATCTGTTATGTTATGGTATAATAAACGGTATTTTTTTGCACCTTTCTATTCACCTGTGGTGAATATAGAATTGATGTTTAAGATTTACTGTAGATGCTGCGTCAATGAATATGCTGGGTGCGCAAAAGTCAAAAAACACGTAACTGTTATGTTTTGGTATAATAAACGATATATTTTGACACTTTCAATCACCTGTGGTGAAAATAGAATTGCTGTTTTAAGACTTTACGTGATGCTGCGTCAATGAACAACTGCGGTGTGCGCAAAAGTCAAAAAAACTAGGAACTGTTAAGTTTTGGTATAATAAACGATATTTTTTTGCACCTTTCAATCACCTGTGGTGAAAATTGAATTGCTGTTTTAGATTTACATAGATGCTGCGTCAATGAACAATGCTGGGGTGCGCAAAAGTCAAAAAACACGTAACTGTTATGTTTTGGTATAATAAACGGTATTTTTTGCACTTTCAATTCACCTGTGGTGAAGATAGAATTGCTGTTTTAAAGATTTAGTGGATGCTGCTGTCAAATGAACAATGCTGGGATGCGCAAAAGTCAAAAAAACACGTAACTGGGTGCTTTTCGTAGATACACGGTAATTTTTGGCAACAAACAACCTGTGCTGACTACCAAGATTTGCTGTATTGTAATTTACTGTAAGGTGGATATATAACGTCACAGGTGTAATGGGTAAAATTGAAATTGAACAAATACACACAAAACCACAAAAACTATCTGAAATGTATACTTAATATTTAAAAGTGGGTTTTGCAGCTAACAAAAGAGTTACTGCAGTTACTAGAAATGATTGTGTATCCAATATTAAGTTTCAGGGCTGCCCCAATATCCAGCGAAAATATTTCAATAGCAAAATGTTAATAATTAAAAGATATTTCCACTACAATGTCTACACTAAGTCTTGGTTGAACTTTATCCAGTGTTCTTATAGTTAGAGTTGTCTGTGTTCGCCGCGGCCCCCCCCCCCCCCGCTCCCACGCGGAATTTACAGCGGTAGATGCTGCTTTAAAATTCTCTAGCTAACTAATAAATTGTTCAAATCTCTAATCTAACTTAAATTGGAAGGATCACAGCCTAATTAAGGGTAAGAGGTTTTCTCTGTGCAGAAATAGACTAATTTACGCTGAGTCTGTTTGGCCACAGCTGAGCGCAGCGTCCTATCCCTATGAGACGCTGAGAGACACTGAGGCTGATACGCAGGAAATGCTGTTCTATGTAAAAACGAGGTCATGTGTTTTTTCCAGCCAATCCACCATACACATCCCAGTCATGACGTCGCACACACATACTCACCCTGCTCTATTTGTAATCTGATTTGTGGCCGCAAAAATACAGGACGCGCCGAAAGAAAAGGCGCGATCTTAATAGATGATGCTCAGATTTTAACCTTAATTATCGCATGATCTGGAATATTTCGATCACATTAAAACCTGCCCGATTTCAACTTTGTCGATAAAAATCAATCAACACAGAGCTGCACAGTAAAAATCTATTACAGATGTTTGTTTTTTGTCTGTACTTACTGTTGGATTCAACATGGATATTAAGATCTAAATATAAAAATATTTCTATATTACACTATATGTCCAACGAAGGATTAAAGTTGCTCACCATAGTCTAGGAAGGACAAGACAGAGTGGAATAGATAACATCTAAGTGGCCATAAATACCTGTAACCTCCCTCTATGAAAGTCACATGTTGTAAATCCTGTTTCTCCAATGAACAATGGACACTGCCATATATTTGACAATCACAGAAGACAACATGCCTAAGGGACAATACCATTATAGTCCAAGCAGGAAGTCAGGACATCTGGATGACTCACCCCCACCCTTCATGGACATGTGATTGTTGATTCAACAAGCCTGGGGAATCCCACGTTCAATGTGTCCTGTCCAGCAGGTGGTTGGACTTTGGACGAGAATGACACCTACTGCAAAAAGTGACCTCTACAATGCTTTCTGTGGACTGTATAAAAACTGTGCTGATTAGTTAAGAGAGCTCTTAGAGGTGTTGCATGTATGGGCAATGTATATGTGTGAATGGTATATAAGATTGCACAAAAGGTTAGGTAGGTCTCTTTCCCACCATCCCTTCTGACTCCCCTCTCTTCTCCTCTCTGTCTCTTAGATAGCTAGGTTTCACTTTATATATATAATATATATATATATATATAGATTTATATATATATATATATATTATATATATATATAGTGATATATAGATATATATTATATTGTCCTTTGTAATAACCCTTTAAGATCAGTTGTTCTTGTTCAGTTATTAAGCACCATACATGTAGATTTCTACATTTGGGCCACATGTATGAAAAATGTGTAGGTCTAAAATTCACTTTGTTGCCCATACCAACCAATCAGACTGCCCCTTTCATTTCATATAGGGCTCGGCAAAAATGAGAGGGGCGCTCTGATTGGTTGCTATGGACAACAAAGTGAATTTTAGACCTAGACAGTTTTCATACATATGGCCCTTAGTTCCAGTCTATGGAAATTCATTCTTGGGCTCTTCAATGAAATTTGCTTGTTTGTTGTGAGGCTGCAGTGTTATGAAATGACTCCAACCACTGCAAGTTATCTTTCACTTCTATGCTCTTAGACCATTTCCACATGGCAATATGTAGGTCAGCATTTTGTATCAATATTTATAAGCCAACACCAGTAGTAAAACCTACACTGAGAAAAAAGAGTGATGGAAAGATTTACACCTTTTTGGACCCACTTTTAATTTTGACTTACACATACTGATGCTTACCATTACAAGGGTAAATGTGACTTTTGGGAAACATTAAGGACACAAATTTACAGGGCCAAGTCAGCATCCCTAGTTATGATATGACTATTATTTAAATAAAATAAGAGCCTTAAAAGCCCTAGGGGATTGTAATGACTGGAGACTGTACTTCAGAAGAAACATAACGGGAAAAGTAATATGATGGTTGTTAACAGCATAGCATTATGTTGAAACTTAATTAGCTTTGCTCAGAATGGAGTTTGCTTCCAGTGCTTGCTCAGCTCCATCTGTAACATACCCTAAGCTTTAAAAAAAAGACTGCCATACACAAGCATGGAAGTCTCTCCTTTGATTTTTAGGGGTATAGTAACCAGATTGAACACAGGAAATGTTCCCATCTAGCATTTTTGGATATACAATTAATGTTAATGATAGAAATATCCATTTATCAGAGTCCTTTCAGCTTTGATATATTTGTTGTTAAATAAACCCTAAATAATCCTGGAGGACCAGTTACCTGTTTATTAGAACAGGAATTAAAAGGCTATGTTCATACGGCTTAAAATGGGACATATTTCACCCTGTATTTCGCGCCGTACTGCGCTAAATATGGGGTGAAATACGTCCCATTCATTCCGGTAATCCACAGTTCTCATAGAGAACTATGGATTACGTCTCCTCTCCCCGCTCAGACAATACGCCGCGCGGGGAGTGAAGTGACATGTCAATTATTCACAGCGTACGTGAATAATGAATGTCTATGGGGCTGGCGGGCTGCTGCCCCCCTCCCACCCCGGCCCCGCCCCCGAGCACACCGCATAATTGTGGGCAAAATACGTCCCGCAATTATTGCCGTGTCAACCCTGCCTAAAGCTTCATGTTTACTAAACATTTGTAATAAAATAGCAATTTCTAATCTGAAAATGTAAAAATAGTAATAATAAAAGAAAACAGATGCCATGATTTAGTTGAGGACAACCAAACTCTTTACAGTGCCACTTAACTTATTCCATTCAGATGGACCATTAAATCCAATGTGTGTTAAATCACCCATGCTAGCTGTATTGTATAGAAGGTAAGAGCTAGAGACAAAAATACTGATAAAAAGGGCAAATACACAGATAGAGCCCTAATCTCCATGCTTTCCCACTAATGCTTGGTACTTATACTACATCTGTCAGCAAAAATGATAGTAGTAGATAATGCCAAACAAGATAAAATTGCATGAATTGGTGTGGTGTACACTGCAAGGTGCATCTGATAGCACTGCAATGCATTTTTAATAGTGACATGGTTCAAAAGAGATAATGTTCCTTATTTGGGAGAAGCATCATGAAGGTGTGTGAAAACTTACAAGCCATAAACGTTCCATGAAAATGTTAATGTATTTAAATGAGCTCATGGGAGAAGAGCTAGGACTAATAAGGAACATTAGCCCCTTTGAGCTGCATCTACAGCCTCTCTTTGAAGACAGACAGTATTCTACTCTGAACTGATAAGGGGCAAACCCCCCGAAACAGCTGACTAGGTCGGCACCAGCTTGGCTTTAATCTCCTAATCATGTTTTAAGGCTCAGTGATCCAGATATGACTTGAAGAATGCTACATCTAGTAGGTGGCCATGGAGTCCTAGCTCTTCTCCCATGAGATTATTTGAATATATTGAACAGTGTGGAAACACTCCTTTTGGCTGTTCCAACTGATGCAAACTACCAGTTAGATGTCTTCAATATGGAGGCTCATTCAATGAGTGGAACGAAGCACCATGATAACACTGTATCACCTACATACACATATACAGCTTATTAGCTGTAGTAGTCAGTGCCACTACAGAACACACTAAATACAGTCTAGCAGTGGTCTTCTCATCCTATTTCATAGTCTCTACCTCATGATACCCTGGAGATGAACTTCCCTGCTGCCATTTTGCCAGAACCCCAATTGCTGTACTAGTACAACATTACTTACAAAGAAATAAGGCACAGTACAACACTTTAAAGCATCTTCTGCAATTAAAAGGCGAAAAGCTACACAGGAATAATGGTAGCATTACATTGGCAAAATTACATAACATATAGCAGTGTCTTTAAGGGATGAGTCACTTTCTGCAAACATGAGTTTCTTATACAATTCAATAGTTGTCTCATTTTACTCTATAAAAAAAACTTTCTTGCACAATAAGAATATGAAACTACCCTGTGAAGTTTTTGTTCAGTCCGAGAACAAAGTCTGGAAAACTTACAAGCAGATATATTTTTTCCTTAAATTAAGGTAAAAAAATTGTTGAAACTAATATAGAAGAATAGAAGTATGGAATGCAAATGTATTTGTGGCTCTCTCCGACGAGCTGGAGCATTTCATTCTCTGCTCTCCAGATACCATTATTATTGTTGGCAAGATCACCCCTTCAGTATTGGGAAATGAAGGTGTTCCTGCCAACAAAATGCAGTTATTGTCTTCAAATAATGTTCTGTTTGTAGCAAATGCATTTCCTCTCTGGATCATAATTCTCACGTGGACATTTGGCTGAGTCGAGATATCTGTATTATAGGGATGTCTTCAGAAAAGCCTGAAAGTATCAAATGTTTTAAGAATTTAATTGTGCTTCCTTGATGTCGTGCTGTTTCTTCCCTACAGTATGCACTTATCTGCCTTTTAACCCCTTAAGCACCAGGTATGAAAAGGCCATAATGACTAGCTAATTTTTTTAGTTTTTGCCTCCCTGCATTTCAACAGTCACTTAACTTTTTATTTATTCAGCGACACAGTTGTATAAGATCTTGTTCTATGCATGAGAAGTTGTATTTTTGGAAGGCATAGTTTGAGTTTCCATATAAATTACTTCGTGAAGATAAAAAAAACAGTTTTTCTGCATTTTTTAATTATTTTTTACACCATTCACAGTTCACACAAAATAACTTGTTAGATTAAATCTACAGGTGGTTATGGTTGTGTGGATAGCTAATATGTGTAGTTTATTTTTTTCATTGTGTCATATATGCTCGAAAAAAATTTGTATTTTTATTTTATTATTTTGTCTTTTTTACACGTAATAATGTATTAGCATACTCCTGTATGCTAATACATTGCATCCTGTGTCAATATAAAACAGGTTGATGTCTTAGCAACACACAGAGTGTCTTGACAGTAGGCTTACTATATAAACAGTCCTGGGACTGCCCAGAGCTGACTGTATAGACATTCCCCAGGCTACATTAGGCACTAGGAATCCTGGGAACCCACTAGGGCAGTAGAATCCAATTTGATCACATCGCGGCAATCAAAGGTATAAAGCTGCTTCCCCATGGCACAGGACAAATACCGGTCAGTTTATCCGACCCTTATTTGTACTGTTTTTGGGCCATGCACACGGCCTCAGGGGGACGGCGTTTCTCTGTGATTAGTGGAGAAAAGCCCTACCCCTTCAAATAGACATTTTCATATTCCGTCCGAAAACTGGTCGGAAGAATGAACATGTTCTATGTTTTTCGGGCGGCCGGCCCGTGGTGGGGACTGCTGCGCGGGTTTTCTGTAGAACTCCACTTTAAAGTTTGTCAGGCGGTTTAAAGACGGTTTTCAAAACCAAAAACCGTCTGAAAAAGTGACAGCAAACCCGTGCCGTGGGGACAAGCGCTAATTATCAGGGATTAGAAGCTTCCTCTGGTCCCTGCCATACATGGAGATTGCTCAGTAGTTAAAGGGGATTTATCGCTTCATCAGTTCATCTTTCATTGTACTTTTAGTTTCTCAGCTCCTCAAATCCAGGGGCATTTCTTCCCCTCTCAGCTGGGTGTTTCTTAACTGAAAGGGGATGACATCCCGAGTCAGTGTGCTCTCCCCCCTCTCAGTCCACATGTCACTGTGTCGTTCCTCTCCCTATGCAGTCTTATTTTGTAAGAGCTGTTTGTTTACATACCACAGCCCTGCATTCAGTCTAGACAATCTTATATGAACTCAGAGCACTGATCTCTACTTTTCTCACAGCTGGGTGTTTTTTACAGTTGAATCCAGTCTTCTATGAACTCATCCAAAGCAGCACAGATCTGTCTCCTTTCTATGTTTACACTCAGCAGCATTAGGCACCGAGCACAATTCTGCTGTTTTCTTATTGTAGAAGCAGCTACAGTGTTACTGTGCAGCTGCTGGCTGTGCAGAGTGAAATGTTGCCGGCCCCTTATTCTGAGTGAGAGAACCAGGAATGCACACTCCCGTGAATACGACTGGGGGCCAGACAGAATGTAAATTAGTAGAGGTGTCAGCCAATGAAATGAAAGGTGGTGGAATCCGACCGGCACTGGGGAAAAGTGTTTACAGAAAACGAAGATAAACAAGACAGCTTTGCAAATTACATCCAATTGCAAAGTTGCTTGTTTTCACTGTCCTCTTATTCTGAAGACCATTTAATGTAATGATAAAACCCCTTTAAGGGCTTAAGTCTTTTTATGGTCCTAACAACCAACAGAATAAAGATAACATATTATTTATAGTGAGTAGTCAAATGGTAAAATAAAATGCCAAGAAACAAATTATAGTTTTTTTTTCCCATACACTCCTCCCCCAGAAAAAAAAAAAAAATAATACATTATAGGCACCCTGAAATTCTGTGAGAAATGTATCTCTCATTGAAAAATAATAAGGAATTCAAGCACTCCTTTTAAAATTGTCATTGTTGCCATCATTGATAGAGGCAGAAGATTGCCTCTAAGTCAGAGGTGTCAAACTGATTCTTAGTGAGGGCCATAATATCATTATGGTTTTACTAAAAGGACTTTTAGTAACTGTTAGACTGTATAAAAGTAACTTTTATGCTGCTATCCTGATGAAATAAAAAATGTATATATTCTCTCATTTTCTGTGTTCCAAGGCTGCTGTCTGCCTCCTGGAAATGGAACGTCTACACTGCAGACACTTATTGGTGAAGTGATCACGTACCATTGCCAAAACTGAATTAAAGAAGTAGGATGAGCTGACATCTTGCTTCTTTACACTGGTTCCCTAAATGATGCCACTAGAGTTCTTCTGTGTTCTCCCATTAGTTCTAGTAGTGATCATACTCCGCACATGTTAAAGGGGTTTTATCATTACACACTTTCATAGACTTGAGCTGTTTCTATCTGTTTCAGCTTCAAATTCAGGGGCAAGTCTCTCTTCCCTGTAAGCCTGTATCTCCTCCCAGGAGGCATGTCTCCCCTCACTGAAGAGTTGTGATAGCATCATTCTGTGTGAAGCAGTGGAAGGGAGAGGATGTCACAGCTCTGCAGACCTCCTGCAATGTTCTCTAGTCTGCAGAGCTGTCAGCTCCCTCCCAGGCTGCACAGGCTCCTTGTAACCGGAACCCTTGCATTGCTGTAACCAGAACACCTGCATTACTGTAAGCAGTTATACATCAGCCTGAACTGATGAAACAAATGTGAGAAATGCACTCTGCTTCCCCCTCTTTTATCAGGCAGGAGGTAGAGCAGACTGTATAAGGCTATTGTATGGGGGGAGCACAGAGTATAAGGCTGTCTTATAAGGGGGAAGAGCAGTGTCTGGGCCTGTCCCCAAGGCAAGGGTTTGTAGCAAGTTTTTAAGACTGTTTGCTGTGGTGCAAACAAACACAATGGGCTGCTATGGAAGACCTGTGCAGCAATCCCCACTGTATGGGTTTTCCACCCGAAAAACATTGAACATGCACATTCTTCCGTCCAGTTTTCAGACTGAATATGAGCATGTGAATGGGAAGGGGGAGGGCTTTTCTCCGCTCATCGCACACAAACCGGATAAACCGACCGGTATTTGTCCATTGCCGTGTAACTGGCCCTAATAAGTCTGTTATATGGAGGGATCACAGAGTATAAGGCTGTGTTGCATGTGGGGAGAGTGAATCTAACAGCTAAAGACTCAGTAATTGCCTAGATACTTTACATAGAGTCATCACTGGGAGATGAGTATAGAAAGAAGCTAAGAAAGCCTTCATTGTACACACACAGCCATCTCAGGCAGTTCATTTCACTTTTGTTTTCCACAGCTCAGAGGGGAGTAAGCACAGATTGCAGGCAGCCAGTCACAGCACAGGGAGCTTTTTCCGTCCAGGGGCATGTCCGAACAGGCTGAATGACATATCAGTCAGCCAATCACAGAAAAGGGCGCGTGTCCCATCCAGCTGCTGCAGAAATAGCTATAGGTGCACAGATCAGCTCAGATCTGCTATACTAAGTGACTTAGGTAATGCAAACCAGTTGCAAAAGTGCTTATTTTTACTGTCCCCATCATTTGAGATATGATATTTGTTAGCGAGAAAACCCCTTTAAATAATCATATTGTGTGACATGTATGAACGAGTATGCGTCAGTTTCTGCTTTGAGCCAAAAAACTGTCATAGCCCTGTTCTATAGATGTATGAACAGTCTGCAGCAGACACAACAGTTTTGAATGCACAAAAAATGTGCCAAGAATGCACCAAAGTTGGGCACAAAACTGTCATGCAAATCCATACCATGGCTGAGACAAATTTTGGCACCTAACACTCTTTCATACATACTGTCGGATCACACACTATTAAAAACAGATGGCGCCAGGTTCATACCTGTCGCCCATTGTAGTCAGAACTCAAATACCACAGAAGAAGATTGGATAGATTGGATTAATTTTACAGATTTATATTCCAGATCTGTCAAAATCTGGATAACAAATTACTCATTTACGTTAGAATGCCATTAGATAGCGAATATAGTTTATTCATTACATTCAAAAATGTCCTACAAGGGGACTATTGTTCTCTTGGTAAATGTACAATATAAGCTACTTAGGGTTAAGTAGGGACATGTTGATATTTCTAATCATCTCCCATTTTATGTAATGAACAGTTACCTCATATGCCACAGAATATTTCAATGGCATCAAGCTGTGATAATCTGAGCAGTTCAGTCACCTCACTAAAGCAAATTGGAAAAGTGTTATTTTCATGGTTTTAATACAATTACAACACCAGAGGGTGTTCTCCAGTTTCCTCATGATCTTGTTTGGGAAAATATTACATTTGCTTTGGCCACATTTCCACTCATTTTCAAATCAGTGTTATTATTTTTATTGTGATTTCTAAACTAATGTGATTTGTTTTTTTTAATAAAGGGGTCTAACATTTTGAACAGAGAGTCATTATTGAAAAGCTGTGCATAAATGAATACCCTCAAATGTCATTTCATTTAATGTTGTAAAGAAGTCTTTCCCCAAGAAGTGACTAATAAACTTCTATTGAGAAAGTTTATGTTGCTGACGGTGGCTCTATGTTATTGATATAGGCTGTACTTATTTCCTCACATGTTTTTATAAATGCTAATTTTCTTTCTGGTTAAAAAAAATAGTTACATTTTGAAATGTGTTGTGTTTGTTGTTGTCATCAAAAATTATGGACCTCATGTATGAAAACTGTCTAAGTGTAAGACGTTCTTTATTTCCCATAGCAACCAATCAAGCTCCCCTTTCATTTTTTTCAGAGCACTTTATTGGGTGCTCTGATTGGTTGTCATAGGCAACAAAGAAAGTGTTATACCTAGACACTTTTCTACACAGTCCTGTTCCCAGCACAACTCCTGCAAGTGCAATCAAAGGGTTTCCCTACTCTGCTGGGTAACCGGAACGCCCGGTGACCGATAGAGCCCGGGGAACAGCTGCACAGTCAGCCCTGGGGACCTAGAGTAGCCCCAGGGCTGTCTCTGTAAGAAGCCAGTGATCAGGGCACACTGTGTGCTTTCCTGATCACTGCCTATGTCAGACTGACACAGATTATAATGTATTAGCATATCTGAATAAAAAAAAAAAGTAAAACAGTTCTTTCATGGGATTAAAAAAAAAAAAAGTAAAAAACATAAGTATGAAAAAAATAAAGAAATAAATAAAATAAACAAATATTTAATAAAAAAATAATTGTGCATACATTACACACACACTAAAAAAAAAACCTACACGTATTAGGTATCCACACGAACGTAATAACCTGTAGAATTAATCTAACAAGTAATTAAGTGTGAAATGTGAAAAGTGTTTTAAATAAAATTGAAATAAAAATGAAAAAAAAAAAATTTAAACTATTCCCCCATAAAGTACAACTTGTCTCGAATAAATGAGATCTCATACAACTGCGTCATTGAAAAAATAAAAAGTTACAACTGTTGAAACGCAAACGGAATTGTTGAGGCAAAAACTAAAAAAAATGTTCTGGTCATTAACTACTTTTCAGGCGTGTGTCTTAAGGGGTTAAAGAAGATGGTAACAACCACATTGTTATTCAGCCCCTGACATATAGAGACACAGAACTGAGGGAAAGTATAGATTCTTTTTTGAAGGTCTAATTTCAGAGGAAGCTGATATAGTAATAATGTAAACAATAACAACAACTAATAATAATCCCTTTTATTCAATTAATACTAATAAAATATCTTATCAAAAACAATAATAAAAGTAACAAGAACCATGAAACAATACTCATAACAACAATAGCTGACTAGCGTAGTCCAAAACTGATGCTGGCTCTAAGACAGTGAGGGTAGATATAGAAGCATTAGAAGAGGTTGGACTTATCATTTTAGCACAATAGGACAGATTTATCTTGTCTTATTTTAAAAACCACAACAAATCCTCAGAGATTTTTATAAAAAGTCTATAAATAGTGCCAAAACTGTAAGGACACTACCCTTCATAGATATTATACATGTTAAAGAAATAACCAATCAAAGTGTAAGCTTAGATCCAGGATACATCACTATTAGATTATGATATGATTGGTTATGTCTCTTAGGGTATCTTCACACGGGTTCATTTCGGCGCGCATTTCGCCACGTGTTTGCGCTCTAATACGGGTGAGATGCGAAATTACGGTAATCCATAGTTCTCACAAAGAACTATGGATTACGCCTCGTCCCCGCTCATACAACATGATCATATTGTACATGTGGGGAGATAAGTGACATGTCAATTACTTGTGGCGAATACGCGCCGCAAGTAATGAATGTCAATGGGCCGCCGGGCTGCCGGCTCCCTGCGTCGCGGGAGTACGTACATATTAGCGCAAGCTTCCGAAAGACACGATGTACTGTACGCGTCGTAGTACATTGTGTGAACATACCCTAACATGGATGATATTCTTAATTTATGAAGGGTAATGCCCCTACAATTTTGGTAATATTTATATACTTTTTTTAATAACCTCTGAGGGTTTGTTGCGGTTTTAAGCGAGAAAACAAATTTGAGATCAATCCTTTGTAACAGGGCGACATGTATGAAGGGGGCTATGATAGTTTTCTGGTGTACTCTGTTGTAGCCCTGTTCTATAGATGTTTGAACAGTTGCACTTCAAACTTTGGCGCAATCGGAGCCGGCTTTGATACTTTGCAATGCGCCAAAGATTCAGGACGTTCTGGGGGCGTCACACCACATTCATAAGATTAGACACATTTACGAAGGTTTGATGCCAAACCTAGGCAAAATTGTTAGAACATCCAGACCAAGTTACAGGTGGTCTGCCTGAGCCCGAGTTGTCGTAGAGGAACAACAATGCGCCTGTATGTATGACCTGCAGAAGAACAGGTTCATACATTCTGGCCCATTCTACACTGCCTTAAAGCTACAGTATTTAGAACTGGCCTGTCAGCAAAATAAAAACAGGTGTTTGATCCCTGAATCACCCAATAATCGCCCAATAAACCGCCCTCCTCATCGTGCTGTTCACATCTTGACATCATGAGACCAAGACAGCACCTTACAATTGATCAATAGCCACTGCGATACTTCAAGCAGGATGCTATCAGACGGAAGTGGCCACTGAGCTTAGTGTGTCACAGAGTGTCATTAGCAGGTTACAACAGAGATACCAAGAGACTGGAAGAGTCACAGAAAGGCAAAGAAGTGGACGTCCTTTGGCTACATCACACACTGATGACTGCTTAATTGTAAACAATTTCCTGCGTAACCAGATGATGAACACCACACAACTCCAGGTACATTTAAGGGAGGTGAGAGGAAACAAAGAATCACATTAGACTATTCGTAATCATTTACATCAGTGTTGTCTGCATGCTAGATGACCGGACCACACCATCAGAAATAGGCATCATCATCTTGCATGGGCCAGGAAGCATCTCCGCTTGATGAGGGACCAGTGGTCCTCAGTGCTGTTCAGTGATGAAAGTCGATTCACTCTTAGCAGAAATGATGGCCGCCAATGATGCTAAAGACTTCAAGAGAGTGTTGTGCATCAGCCACTTCAGTTACCAGCCAGGTACCCTTGCCGGTGAATTAACATGCAGACCAAACTGATGTAAATGGTTTAAATGGTCTCACGTGACTCTTGGGTGCCTCTCACCTCCCAAAAATGTGACTAGAGTTGACATTCATCATTTGGTTCCACAGGGCGTTGCGTGCAGTAAAGGAGTTATCAGTGTGTAATGTAGCCAAAGGACTTCCACTTCTGTGCCTTTCTGTTACTCTTCCAGTCTCTCTGTACCTCCGTTATAACCTGCTGATGACACTCTGTGACAATCTAAGCTCAGTGGCCACTTCCATTTGAAAGCATCCTGCTTGAAGCTTAACAATGGCGTGGTCCTGTTGATCAATTGTAAGGTGTTGTCTAGGTCTTATAATGAGAACAGCATGATGAGGAGGACTGTTTAAATCACAATTCAAATTGATCCCCTATATTTGTTGGACGATTCAGGGATCAAAAACCTATTGGGAATTTTGCCATTAAGCTCTTTGTTAGAGATCAGCAAGTTGTGCAAGAAGTATTGATACACTGAACAGTTGGATATGAGCATTCGTAAGTTAAGATATGGTCTTATTTAATTCATTTAAAAAAATTTCAAGAAAGGTTATGCTCGTCCTGAAATTTCAACCAAAAGACAAATTTCCCTAGCTTTTTTTGAGTAGTGTATATATCAGGGGTCAGTACAGAGATCTCTCCCATGATCAATTTATACCCAAGACTGTATCCATAACAATGGGATATCCTCTGAGCTTACAGGAAAGAAAGTTTCTATACATAGAAGGTGATTCTTTAGGCTATGTCTACACAGCACAGGATTACAATTAGATTTTAAGCGGATTCAGTATTTAGAATCTGCAAAAATACGACTGTGACCAAGTGCCCAAAGACTGCAATAGAAAATCCATGCTATGGTTTATACAGCATGGATTTTCTACTGTGGGATTTCTAAACTGCCGGCCCTCCATTCTATCTTCTGGCAGATTCCCATACAGTCAATGTAATCGACTGGTGAAAAATCTGAAAACTGCCCGCTTTTTTTGCGCAAACCTAGGGCAAAAACCAATATACTCCGATGTTAACATGTCGTCGAATTTTGGACAGCATTTTAACATTTGTGTAGACATAGCCTTAGTGAAAGAGCAGCGAGACCATAGAACTTACTGCCAGACAAAGCTCTTGTAAATGGCTTCGAAAGGGTTGTGGATGGGTGTTATAATATAACAAGTATTAATGCGTAGAGTACTAGTAAAGGGTCATTGATCCAAGTATTTATTCTGATTGCCAGATTGGAGTCAGGAAGAAACTTTTCCCTTAAATGAGGACAATTGGCTTCTACTTCTTGTTTGTTGTTTGTTTGTTTTTTTGCTTTGCTTTGGATCATTACTCTAGAATAGTAGAACTGGATGGATGTCTATTTTCAGCCTTACATAATATGTAACTATGAAACCTGTGAAGCACTGGATGTAGCTGCACTGCAATCACTAATAAAGATACAGATACTCTATGTACAACTGTTATATACCACTATATGGTCACTACTTGGTCTAAGTGCAAAAGATTCTATTCCGAAACAGCATGATGGTACTGTTCAGTCACTGTATGGTGGTGGTATGTGGTCATCACGTGGTGTAGTTTTGGCCTTTTTATAGTGGTATTATTCATAACAATAATAGCTATAATATACTGGTTTTGTTCAGTAACAATATGGTGATAATATTTGCTCCGTGTACAGTGGCAATATTTGTTAACTATTGGACTATTATTTAGAGGCCTGTTATTCTACATAGATCATTACCTTATAGCTATTTAAATAAACTATATTTTTGAGGAAGGGAGGTGGGAGCATACATCTTTATAGACCCAGCAAAGCCATTGTTGTTTTGGAGCTGGTATGCTGGAGGAAGCATGTGTTGTGTTTGGTTACAGATTTGGACTCATGTGATGTCATGTGAGTCTGATTAGAAGCTAGGCTTGATGTGTCCCCTTTGTATTTGCTAAATGTTGTGACATATGTACACATTCATAACTAGTGTTGCTCAAATTCAGGTTCAAGTTGTCCTAAACATTCATTTTTTTCTCTAATCCAATCCATAACTATATCTAACCCTAAATTGGATTTAAGGTTAGAGTTGTTTAGGGCATTTTAGGGGTTAACTTTTTAGGGTTAGAATTGGTGCAAAGTTATTGTAAACAGAAGTGACGTTAAAAGTCACATTCAGGATCCCTTCCTGTTACTTGAACGTAAGCCCTATAATATGGTAGCCAGGAGCGATGCTCGGTGAGACGACATATCAAAAGTTAGACCACCCCCGTCACATTACAGGTTTGTTAGGTTAATCCTAATTTTAAATTAGTCAAACCTAAAGCATGGTTGTCCTGTTTGAATCTGTTGAACAATGGACCACAGAAACTTGGAAACTGCTCTGATAATAAGATGTGGTACAATTATTGTGGGTTTTCAGTGTAAGTCTATTATGATGTGGATTTTTAATGGAAAAAAGAGTGCAACATGAATTTTGCTGTAGAAAAAAAAATATGTGTGTCTGAACTTACCCTGAGATAAAGTCAGGTGATATTACTACTAATACAATCATAATAGAAATAACAGTTCTAGTTACAGCAATTCACTGTAAAGAATTCATTAGCTTACAAATATGACTACCATATAATATAAATTATGTTTGTCAAGTAAACTAATGTCATGTGTCTTGGGTAAAGAAATAAATGCACGTATACCTTCTGTCTAGCAGTCTTTTGGTGTTAGGCATAGCATGCACTCATTTAATGTTTTCTATCTTGAGTGTCCTTGATGACTGATGCACTAGATTTCATCACCATCTAGTGAATACATTAGGAAACTGCATGCATTTTTCATGTGTACTGTAGCCTCTGAAATCTACTTTTCAATAAGTGTTAACAATTTACCAATCTAACAACAGGTTTTTGGCCTTTAAGATACATTATTCCCTTGATTAAAATACAAGAGGCTTACAGTTCTTATTTACATTACCTTCAAGGGGAACGGAATATAGATCTTATTCCCCAATTGCTTCAGCTACTTTATGTCTTTCTGTTCAAATTGCATATGTTTTAACTCTTTTAAAAACAAAGCCAGTTTTTGACTTTTTTGTTTTGTTTTTATGTCCTTCCATATCAATTGTACTTTAGTAATCTTGAATATTTTTACATCTACTTAATATTTAAAATGTTAAGTACATACATTATAAGATAACATTTTATTCACATTATTTTTTTGTGGCAAACAATAAAACAGTTTTAGGGAAACCAAATATTTCTGTTATTTACTATATAAGAATATTTTTAGGAAGTTAGTAAATATATTAATCTTTTAATTGTACATATCATTCTTTATCCTTAAATCCAGTAAGTGATCTACCACTAATACATTAAAGTAAAAGCTTTACCATAATAACAAGTTACCACCACAAAATAGATGATCTGTGTCTCATCGACTAATTCCAACTACTGTATGGGACCCTTGCTGATTATGAGAACGTGGGTTCCTGTGCCTCTGTCTGAGTAAAGTAAGGCTATATTCACACGGCTTAAAATGGGCCGTATTTCGGTCCATAATTACGCGCCGAAGTGCGCCAATTACGGGCCGAAAACGGCCCATTCATTACGGTAATTCACAGTTCTCATAGAGAACTATGGATTACGTCTCCTCTCCCCGCCCGGCGAATCCGCCGGCGGGGGGGGATAATTGACATGTGAATTACTAGCGGCGTATACGCGCCGCTGGCAATTCAAGTCAATGGGCCGGCGAAGTGCCGGCCCCGCGCTCACTCCCCGCTCCCGCCCCGCCCCCGTCCACACGGCGTAATTGCGGGGCGTAATTACGTCCCGCAATTAAGCCGTGTGAACATAGCCTAATGGTCAAGAATGTGTACTGCCACTTCATCAAACTCTGTGGGAGTGCCAAAGAAAGTTCAGTCTTATAAACTTTGAATTGAGCAACAGTACAAACTGTATTAGTCAAGACCAGTTTATTGTGAATATGTGATGATTTTTACATTGTAGGAAAACCCTTTAAGCTTACATATAACAATATGCCAATAAAAGCTAATGTTTGCCTTATTAAATTATAATACATTACAAACTTCGGATACATTGCAAAAAAAAAAAAAAAAACAACTTAAAAACATAGCAATAAAATTGCAATGCTTCTCTTTAAAAAAATAAAGTGTTCATCACCAAAGATTTACACTCTCCGGCCACTTTATTAGGTACACCATGCTGGTAACGGGTTGGACCCCCTTTTGCCTTCAGAACTGCCTCAATTCTTCGTGGCATAGATTCAACAAGGTGTTGCAAACGATGCCCCAATTGGTACCAAGGGGCCCAAAGAGTGCCAAGAAAATATTCCCCACACCATGACACCACCACACCACCCTGAACCGTTGATACAAGGCAGGATGGATCCATGCTTTCATGTTGTTGACGCCAAATTCTGACCCTATCATCCGAATGTCGCAGCAGAAATCGAGACTCATCAGACCAGGCAACGTTTTTCCAATCTTCTACTGTCCAATTTCGATGAGCTTGGGCAAATTGGAGCCTCAGTTTCCTGTGCTTAGCTGAAAGTAGTGGCACCCGGTGTGGTCTTCTGCTGCTGTAGCCCATCTGCCTCAAAGTTCGCCATACTGTTCATTCAGAGATGCTCTTCTGCCTACCTTGGTTGTAACGGGTGGCTATTTGAGTCACTGTTGCCTTTCTATCAGCTCGAACCAGTCTGCCCATTCTCCTTTGACCTCTGGCATCAACAAGGCAATTCCCCCCTATAGGACTGCCGCTCGCTGGATGTTTTTTCTTTTTCAGACCATTCTCTGTAAACCCTAGAGATGGTTGTGCGTGAAAATCCCAGGAGATCAGCAGTTTCTGAAATACTCAGACCAGCCCTTCTGGCACCAACAACCATGCCACGTTCAAAGGCACTCAAATCACCTTTCTTCCCCATACTGATGCTCGGTTTGAACTGCAGGAGATTGTCTTGACCATGTCTACATACCTAAATGCACTGAGTTGCCGCCATGTGTTTGGCTGATTAGAAATTAAGTGTTAACGAGCAGTTGGACAGGTGTACCTAATAAAGTGGCCGGTGAGTGTATGTTCTAGGTGAGTGCCACAATCGCTCATATATATATATATGCAATTTTCAGCAATTTGACTTGGGTCAACTCAAATTTTATTTTGTTAAAAACCCTATAGTAAATATAGCAGCAAAGTAAAGCTGGGGCCCAGGTGTCGGCAACAAAAACCTTGGTTGGGGGTTCAAAAATTAGACAAAAAAAGAAGAAACTTATAGCACTCCCAGGGACTTAAAGATTGAAACAAAAGTTATTGTGCTTTATTTCATCATGTCCGGAATATATCCTAACTGGTCACTATACTGCGCAAAAAGAATAGTAGCAGAAATTTCATGAAAAGCATATTTGAAAAATAAGCCATAAAAAACAGTGGTTGGAATATGCATAGGACTATAAATTTTTCAATTGTTTACAATGCACAATATAAACAAATAGTATATATTGTCAAGAAAACATCTTCTGTTACTATTATTAAAAGATAATATAAGAGATATTTTGCTGCTGGTACAGTTGAAACCAGAAAATAACATACACTATATAAAAAGACGTAAATGCATGTTTTTCTCACTATCTGACATGAAATCAGAATATAACTTACTCGTTTTAGGTCAATTAGGAACCAAAATGATTTATATTTGCTAAATGCCAGAATAATGAGAGCAAAATAATTTTTAACGCATTTTTATTACTTGCTGCAAAGTCAAAAGTTTACATACACTAGGATTACTATGCCTCTAAACAATTTGGGACAGCCCATATGAGGATGTCATGTCTTTGGAATTTTTTGATAGGTTTATTGGCAACATCTGAGTTAACTAGAGATACAGCTGTGGATATATTTTAGTGCACGTCAGAAACAGACTGCTTCTGTGTGTAATATCATGGCAAAGTCTAAAGAAATCAGCCAAGATATCAGGAAGAGAATTATGGACTTGCACAAATCTGGATCATCCTTGGGTGCAATTTCTAGATATCTGAAGGTGTCTCGTTCATCTGTACAAACAATTATACGCAAGTAGAAACAAGACGGGAATATCCAGTCATCATACTGATCAGAAAGGAAGCGGTTTCTGTGTCTCCAAGATGAACGTGCTTGTCCGACATGTGCATATCAACCCAGAAATCAAAGCAAAAGACTGTGTGAAGATGCTGGCAGAAGCTGGTAAGACTGTGTCATTATCCACAGTGCAACGAGTACTATATCAACATGGGCTGAAAGGCCACACTGCAAGGAAAAGAAATGTATACAAGCCAGATTAATGTTGGCAAATGTACAAAACTAAAATTGCACTGTTTGGCCATAATGACCATCATTAGGTTTGGAGGAAAAAGGGAGAAGCTTGAAAGCCTAAGAACATTATTCCAAATGTGAAACATGGGTGTGGCAGTATCATGTTGTGGAGTTGTTTTTCTGCAGGAGGGACTGGTTCACTTCACAAAATAGATGGCATCATGAGGAAAGAAGATTATGTGGCAATACTGATGCAACATCTCAAGACATCATCCAGGAAGTTAAAGCTTCAGCGGAAATGGGTTTTCCAAATGGGCAATGACCCAACGCACACTGGTTACAAAGTAGCTTAAGGATAACCAAGACAATGTTTTGGAGTGGCCATCACAAAGCCCTGATCTCAATCCTATTGAAAATGTAAGGGCAAAGCTGAAAAGGCAGGTGCTAGCAAGGCTACCTACAAACATGGCTCAGTTGCACCATTTCAGTCAAGAGGAAATTCCTACCAACTATTGTGAGAAGCTTGTGGAAGGATGTCCAAAATGTTTGACCCAAGTCATGCAGTTTAAGGGCAATGCTACCAAATACTAATGAAATATATGGAAACGTTTGACTTTGCAGAAAGTAATAAAAAATGCTTTAAATTCGCCCTCTCTCATTATTCTGGCATTTGGCAAATACATAATTTTGGTAATCCTGATTTACCTAAAACGGGTAAGGTTTATTCTGATTTCATGCCAGATAGTGAGAAAAACATGCATACGTGTCTTTTTATATAGTGTGTGTAAACTTCTGGTTTCAACTGTATATGTTTTGTATCCAGATGTGCAAAATCACAGAAAATAAAGAAATATACCCCAAGAGTTTGTGCTTAAACCTTATCACTGTAAATCTTTCAACAAACCCTACCTCTAAAATATACCTTTTATTAATATGCTCTTAAAATTTAAAGAATAATAAATCACTAATAAACAACTAAGATACCTATGCAAATCTAAATTTCTATCCCTTATCTATTCCCTAGACAAAACCTAACAAAAGCAGGGTCATCGTCCCAAAAAGGACGGCCCCACCTCCGGAGACTAACCCTAAAGAATCCTAATTATCCCTCTACAGTATCTAAGTCCCTTCCACTCTACAGATACACTCAACAGGGAGATGAAAAAGATCACCAATTTAACTTCCCTTTAAATACAGCCTTTCATAGTTAGCGATACTTTTTTATCCTTCCTACAATAGAGGGATTGTACAGATACACTCAGGTATATAAGCAGTCTTGTCTCATCCGCTAATGAGGGATTAAATAGATAACTCAATCTGTATTCATCATACGACCCTACCCAGTAGCTGAAAAAAGATCTCTTCAGTCCCATTCATGAGATCACTTTATCTATGTTTATAATACGACCTTATCAAGCAGCTGAGATGGGTCTCCTCTATCCCGACGCGTTTCCCCCCCTAATGGATGTGCGGGGGTTCATCAGGGGAACTCTGCAAGCATTGGATGCCGATACTTAGTTGTTCAGTAATAGATAATAATGGCCTGCACATGAACTGACGCAATTTAGAGTAATAGGTACCTTTGATGATCACAGTAACGAGATAATAAAGATATTACGAAAACATTGGGCTATCCTTAAATCAGATAGTGACTTGATTGACTGTTTACCGGAAAGACCACAAGTAACATACAGAAGGGGTAGATCTCTGAAGGACAGACTCGTTCGAAGCCATTTCTCGTTGGGAGCTCATGAGGGAACATGGTTAGAACGGAAGCCTGTAGGTATGTTCAGATGTGGAAATTGTGTTTACTGTAAGTTTATCTGTCAAACAAAGAGATTTGAGAGTAGTGTGACAGGCAAGATCTACGAAATACGGGACTTTATGAACTGTCGAACGCAGGGAGTAGTTTACCTCTGCAATTGTAAATGCGGTAAACAATATGTGGGTAAGACCACAAGACCAGTAAAGATACGTATAGGAGAACATCTTGGGGACATTAAACATAGACGAGAAACTCCACTTTCAAATCATATATGGCTTGAGCATGAGGGTCTTTCTTCAAATTTAACATTTCTGTGCATAGAAAAGATCAATGTAACCCCCAGAAAAGGGGACATTGATAAAAGGTTACTATGCAAAGAAACAGAGTGGACATATAGGCTGAAATCTCTGAAACCGAAGGGCTTAAATGAAGTGATGTATTTTGGATGTTTCATCTAAAGCTCATCACAGGACTCACACTTATGTTTCCAATCTTGGAGAGGGTTATTTGACAATGGCGGAATAAAGCCAATAGCCCATTTACATCTATTTATATATATGGTTAATTTTATGTAAAATTTATATTTTATCATTGGCATGTCTAGGTATATTTATTTAAATCTAAAGTGATGTAGGAGGTCTGTAAAATTCAAGAGTATGTTGAGGTACACCCCGATTATATATCAGTTAAGTTACTGTATTCATATTGATTAATTAGGGAGAAGGAACTGTAAATTGAATGTTCTTATTATGGCTGGTTTAGTATATTTGAGATCTTATAATTAGTAGGAGATTAAATTATGTGTATAGGCATAGAACCTGTTGTGAAGGGCTGTTATCCGGAATTGTCTATGCTGTGTCAGCGAGTTGCATCCAAAGAACGGTGGATGGCATATTTGAGATATAGTAGATTGTCTTAAATAAACATAATAGGACATTAGTTTATATATTAAAGGGTTTCTGGTACCTCTTGTGTCTATGTCAATCGGATACGATAGAGAGAAGTGAGATTACCGGCGCCTGCGCGTTTAACAAGGTCTGGCATCGAGTGGTTTCTAGGTTACATCTGAGACGCCCGCGCAGGCGCAGTGATGAGAGACTGTCGGCTGCGATGTAGATGACAGCTAATGACGCGCAGTCATTCGCGCATGCGCAGTAGAGACTGGCGTTGCCGTCCGTGAGCCCGGATAAACATGGTGACGTGTAGTCACTCGCGCATGCGCCGTAGGAATTACGAGACGCCGTAACCAGGTTGGTAAGTGCGCTCCTCCTACTTTACCTATATAAGACTGGTACAATTATGCCTAGTGTTGCCATTATTATCTATTACTGAACAACTAAGTATCGGCATCCAATGCTTGCAGACTTCCCCTGATGAACCCCCGCACATCCATTAGGGGGGGGAAACGCGTCGGGATAGAGGAGACCCATCTCAGCTGCTTGATAAGGTCGTATTATAAACATAGATAAAGTGATCTCATGAATGGGACTGAAGAGATCTATTTTCAGCTACTGGGTAGGGTCGTATGATGAATACAGATTGAGTTATCTATTTAATCCCTCATTAGCGGATGAGACAAGACTGCTTATATACCTGAGTGTATCTGTACAATCCCTCTATTGTAGGAAGGATAAAAAAGTATCGCTAATTATGAAAGGCTGTATTTAAAGGGAAGTTAAATTGGTGATCTTTTTCATTTCCCTGTTGATGATTATGCCTATATTATAAGTGTATCTGTAGAGTGGAAGGGACTTAGATACTGTAGAGGGATAATTAGGATTCTTTAGGGTTAGTCTCCGGAGATGGGGCCGTCCTTTTTGGGACGATGACCCTGCTTTTGTTAGGTTTTGTCTAGGGAATAGATAAGGGATAGAAATTTAGATTTGCATAGGTATCTTAGTTGTTTATTAGTGATTTATTATTCTTTAAATTTTAAGAGCATATTAATAAAAGGTATATTTTAGAGGTAGGGTTTGTTGAAAGATTTACAGTGATAAGGTTTAAGCACAAACTCTCGGGGTATATTTCTTTATTTTCTGTGATTTTCTATCGTATATTACAAATTGTATCTTTTACACATTATATTGCAATACATAGCGTTTGGCTATCCTAATATATACATATGATAGATCGTTTCTGTAATTGAGACCTTGTGGCGCTCTGGTCTCTAATTCATGAATCCAGTACGCCTCACGCAGGCACACTGGATGTAAATAAATAGGCTTTGTCGGGAACCGAGATACCGAGTGGTGGTGAGCAGATTGTATCAGCTGGAGCAACAGGTGCGTGAAAACAAGCAGCAAGGTGGTGAGCTATCCTTCACACTTGTTTTATGTTTTAGTCTATCTCAATGTGGTCTGCCTGAGCCTGAGGAGTCGAAGTGGAGCTAGATTTGCCATTAGGGCAAAAAAATGTCCCTTACTTATCAACTTATACCAGTACAATAATAAAAGTAATTTCTGATAATTATCAAACTGTATAAAATAAAATTATTTAAATTTAATATTGTTATCATATAAAATAATGTTATATAAAATTAATATACAAATATTAGAATATACCTCAAAAATATAAAAATTATTCCTATTAAATCATTTAAATTTAAACCTGAGTTTCTTCAATCACTCTTCATCTGTCAGGAGGATGGTAAAAGTTGAACTGATGGGCTGCTTAAGGGTTTTGTGATCTTTTCTCTCTCCCTTCCTATTCCATATAAGGCTGTACGTAAACTTAATACTGTAGAGGAAGTGGTTTTTTTGGTTAGCTCCAGATGGTCCCCTTTGGACGATGCCCTGCTTGTAGGTTTTGCAGGGAATAGATGGATGATTAAATTTGATGGTATTTAGAGGTAATTAGTGAATTGGATATTCTTAAATTTAAGAGCATATAGATGATTTTCTAATCCATGGTTAGTTAAAGTTACAATAAGTTCAACAACAACAAGGGAAGTGTTCTTATTTCTGTGTTCTACTAATACAAAGTATCTTTTAAATTATTCACATGCTTGTATCTGTATACATTAGTATAGTACGTTTCCAAAGACCTCGTCATGGTTTAATATGAATCCAGTACGCCTCACGCTGGCACACTGATGTAATAAATGGGCTTGTGGGAAGCAGAATACAGTGGTTAAATACACTGGAAAGACAGGGGTGAACAGAGAGCCAGGGAGTCATCCCTCCACACTTGTTTTATTTTAGTTATCTCTGTGTCGGGAGGAGCTCGACGTGGAGCTGATTTCAAGGAAGAAGTCCCTAAAACCTTGACACCAGTAAGTTTAAAAGTATTCATAATGATCAAACTGTATAGAGATTAAAGATGATTTTAAATTAATATGCTCAAAATACAGTACATTTGTAAAAAACATATACAACATATAGATATCCCAAAAATTTTAATAAAACCCTATATTAGCATAAATTTAATAGAATCTAAAACTAATTTTACATTAAATAACCCACTGATGTTGTTGTTCAGATTTTACCATTTATAATTTTTACTACATTAAATTTAAAATGTATTTTTGCTGCTCTCACCTTTTATTCTACATACAGCAAGAGCCAGCAGAGCACAGGTCTTGCTGGGACATGTAATCCACCAAGCAGGATCAGTACCATAGTTTCTATTCACTGACATGCTATTCTAATGACCTTCCTTCATACATGTCTAACTTAGAGTCAGGAAGGGGAAGATTTTCTTTTTTTGACATACAAGATCATTCCTTATGGGTTTGACACTCTTGGTTGAATTTGATGGACATAGTTCTTTTTTAACCCGATTTTAATATTAAAATGTACAATACACTTGTTCAGAAAGGGCTAATAACTGTTTTGCCTCCTGCATTCTCTGTGTTTTTTTCTAGTCATTTAACGAGCATTGTAACGTGAGATTTGTATACTTATGAGGATGCCTAGTACCAAGTACATGCAATATAAACACCAGTGACTGTAACAGCTAATTATTCATGGTTCTTACTAACTTGCCAGCGCAACATCTCATTCTAACTTGTTGCAGTTGCACATCACTTGTTTAGTTTGAAGCTAATTTACCTACCTTACCAGTGTTATGCTTGTGAACAAAGTTGCTGACATTTTCACTATGGCAACTGCATTATTAGTGGTTTACTGCAGACACTAACTTGTTAAAATGGTTTATTACTGTATTTTATAGTAAAAAACTATTGCAAAAAAAACTTTATTGCAACACTGTAATCATGAGACCAAATTTGGCTCCATGGGTAACTTGTGGCCCGATGTGTTTTATCTACTAGGACTTTGCAAGCCCTCTCTATGCTCATACTTTGGACACCGTACTTTATCATCTAGTGTTTTTTTCCTCTGTAATAGTTACTATATCACTGAGACTGAGAGGTAATTTTGTGTAAATAAAAATATGCTATAGCTCTATTATCAGAAAAAGGAAAGTACTATATTTCTGAAATCAAAAATTCAATCTAAACTACCAGGTTTATATCTTTAGAATTCCTCAGGCAAAACTATTTGACTTCAGAACAACACATTATTTTCTAAAGGAAATGCAGCACAAAGTTCAAAGAAAAAGCACATTTGATACAAATTGGAAACTTTTTTTTTTTTTTTCAAAGACAAAATTTGTGGAAATACAAATTTATCTAAATGAGCATGATTTTCAGATGCCAGACAAAAATAAGGTTTTCTATTGTTTTTTGCTAAAAGGGTTAACCTGATCCTTATACTGATGGATAGCAATTATGCTGACTACTCCTAGGGGCCGTTTATATGGCACAGGACAAATACTGGTCGGTTTATCCGACCGGTATTTGAACTTTTTTCGTGCCGAGCACAAGGCCACAGAGGGGTGGCTGTTCTCCAAGATTAGCAGAGAAAAGTCCTCCCCCTTCACATAGACATGTTCATATTCCTCCCAAAAACCAGACGGAAGAATGAACATGTTCTATGTCTTTTGGGCCACCGGCAGTCTGAAAAACCGCCGGGCGGAAAACCCGTACAGTAGGAACTACTGCGCGGGTTATCCATAGAGGTCCATGTTAAAAGTTTGCACCTGGTTTGCAGACGGTTTTCAAAACTGAAAACCATCTGAAAAACCAAATGATAACCCATGCCCTGGGGCAAGGCCTTAGAGATTCTATAACATTTGTGGGTGTATATGTACATGTTATTTTTTAATGATCTGCATAACAATGCAAAACCTGTGGACTAAATTTTTAATGTTCTACTAATTCCTACAAGCAAAAGCAACATTTCCTAACATTTTGCTGCTGTAGAGTCTGTGTAATTGACATAGGTATGACCTGTTTATTGTGCCATCAGATAGCATGCTGCCCCAGGTTGTGTTACTTTACTTGCTCTAACTCATTCTCTTAGGGTACATCCACACAACAAATATTTAAAGTTAAAACTGTGGATTCGGACTTAAAATACTCATCTAAAACTGAAAGTAAATCGTTCCATTGACATTAATAGAAACTATGCATCTAAGACATATATAACACAAATTTTCGTCAGTCAGTTTTTCGGTGTCCTAAAACTTAGAACATGTTCATCTATGGTCATTTTCTCTGTGAAAATTTACTATTGATGTCAATGGGGACAGATAAAAACATTGTGTAAAATGTAACACAAACATTTGTATGTGGAGTGGCAGAGCCACCGCAGTTGGATTCATGTTTCTTCTACTGGATGATTTCCAGCAAGAAACCAGCAGAAGATGTGCCACCGAGGACCTAATCTAAGTGGGGAAAAGCTAGCGCTCTTCGGTTGGTAACCAATTTTTACTGACACTTTGTAGTTGTTGGATAGCTGTTAGCAGTTTTTTTTAAGGCTGGCTTTTCTGGAACAGTTATAACATTGTGTAGGAGGTCATTCCCACATTCTAGGTAAGCTTTTGATAGGTCTCTAGAGGCATTTAAAGCCTGGTACTTCAGGTGATCAGGGGGGATGTGGTTTTCTGCCTGAAGTTTGGAGAAACAGGGGAGCCAGTAAGAGGAAGCTTTTACCCTCAAGGTTTTAGAAAGCCAGTTTTGAGTACAGTGACTGAACTGCTGTGTATTGGTGGGGTTGGACATTAGATCCAGACCACATGTAGAGAGGGAATTTACGTGTTTAGTTAGTGGCCAGATGGCAAGTGTTTGATTTGTGTTTTTGTTTTTGCTATATGTTGGGGTAACAAAACTGTTTGAGGCCAGCGTTGAAAAAGCCTGTTGTCGGCGAGCCATAACAGTTCTACCAAAGGACAGCATTCGTTGAGCTGAGTGATCTTGAGACGGTTCAAGACGGCATTCAAGAGCTAAGTGTAGCATTCAGCTTTTTTTTTACACAGATTGTTTGATTTGCTTTTCAATGGCAGAATACAGTGAATAAAATTTAATCATTATGTGGAGGTACTGTTACTGTAAGGCATAGGAACATGAAGAGGGAGGAAATTGTGCACCACAAATCATAGGGTGGGCAGGGGGGAAAGCATCTTAAATGTACAAGAATGAGGTTGTGCATGTTTTTAAAACTAGTGAACTAGTTCCGTACCAGGTGAGTGCTCGCTGTGTAATACCGGGATCAAAGATAACTCTGATATTGACTTTTCAACCACTTAGCTCATGCAGTCAGACTCTGATTAACGGCATCTAATCCATTAAGCCGCAGAGATGCTGCCACCATTCTGACATCTGATTACTCCTTTCCAACAATATGATTGCAGGTGCCATTTAATTCTAGTGTAAAAGGGGTCCCAATGAAAGCCACAAGGTCTGTTATGATTGCTCTTCATATAATAATAATAATAATAATAATAAAATAATAATAATAATAATAATAATAATTATAGGGCCACATGTATGTAAACTGTTTAGGTCTATAGATCACTCTTTTGCCCATTGTACCCTAGTGGCCAAAAAGTGAGTGTTAGTCCGCAGCAGGTGCAGACGTGTGGCCAATAATGTTAATTACCCCACACGGTGAACACCGTAACAAATAATATCCAATCATTTCCTCACAGAAACTAATCCCTTACAGTTCCAATAAAGGAAAAAAAATATCGATCTCAGAAAATAGTAATAGAAAGCAAATCAAAAATAAAAATAAGAAAATAACAAAATATATAAATTTTGTTTTTTTTCCATACCACCCCACAAAGAAATTTTATTTGGTTTCCCCTATACAAGTTTTACCTGCTGGACAAAATGGTACCATTACAAAAAATAAATTTTGTACCATAAACTATATAAGGGAACTAGAAAAAATACTGTGTGCTTTAAGTGACTTATTAACATTCAGTGCAACCCCTGTGATACTAAATTCACATTAACTTTTTAAAATTTGCTCTGAAATGCATTTTCTGTTACCGATAACTTCTTTAACTTTTCCATTGATGGAGTTATATGAGGAATTGAGTTTCACAGGGCAAGCTGTTCATTCGGATACATGTGACTTTTTAATTACTTTTTATTCCACTTTAAGATAGTGAGACCAAAAAGTGCAGCTTTAGCATTGTTTTTTACATCATTCACCATTTGGGATAAACAAAGAACCAACTATGTTTTTATTGTTGTTCTTTAAATTTAATAAATAGGGATGTTTACAATTTTCAGTTTTGTTATACTTTAATTATTTTTTTTACTTTTTTTTTTAATTTGGGACAATCACTTGTGCATGATATTGTAATAATAGCAAATTGCAGAATAGTGTACAAATACTGCACTCCTTTTACACCCAACATCTGGTGCAGTGAGATTGCAGAACTGGGAGTCTACGTAAGGTCATAGTTGCCTTGACAATCAATTTGTACCTCAGGGGGAGAAGCAACTGGGTGGCAAAGGGTCGCTGCGTGCTACGTGCACAGACACCTTCTGCCCGGTCTCCTGGCGTCTCGATGGAAAGCTCCCGCTGGGGCTAAGAAGTGGACTTTTGAAATATCCATGGACTGAATGGTTTCGTACCACAGCTAATACAACTAAGTACTCCTTCTTTACTATTTATGTGAAATATTTTGGCTTAATTGCTGTTTTATATTTATACATTAAAAGTCATTAAGTTTTAAGATAATGGCCCATTGTTTGTTTGCTGGGTGGCAGAGGGTTCTTTTGTAGTGGCTTAGATGGTGTGGTATATGCAGATGTAGCAAACATTAGTTGGGAAAGATAATTTATTTCAGCAAGTTATCTTATGTCAATACAAAAGAAAGACCACTGAAAATAATTCAAAAGGTTAAGATAAATATGAGTGTCACAGTTCATAATTTGTTTAATGTCAAGTATAGCCTTGCTCTACCTAGGAGTAGGTCACTGAAATAAAGAAAATCAACTAATTAAAATCAGACACTGTGTTTGAATCCTGATTCAGTGATAAATTAGAAAGAATAACAATTATGAAACTGGCCTTGACAAAAATTTGTTAATGGATTTGTTTGAGTGGACATACAGTATCTCACAAAAGGGATTACACCCCTAAACCGCTGGCAACAAAAGTAAGTAAGTAAATTGGGCCCAAAGTGTCAATATTTTGTGTGGCCACCATTGTTTTCCAGCACTGCCTTAAAGGGGTTGTCTCGCTACAAGGATTGCTTTCTATGTAAAAGATCTTGCAAAAACAAGTCACTTTGCAATATATGTCCATTAACAGTGTCCTACCTATTTTGAGATATCCCTTCCTGTATGGGCTTCATAAGTTCTTCAGGTCGCTATAGCTACAGACCTGTTCGATCTCTCATTATAGGCTGCCAGCACTGGTTACTATAGTTACAGACCTGGCTTCTACTAGTAAAAGCCAGTAAACACGCCCCTGAATTCAAAGTGAAACCAAGAAAACAGGACTGAGGTAAGATGAATCAATGTAGTGAGACAACCCCTTTAACTCTCTTGGGCATGGAGTTCACTAGCGCTTCACAGGTTTCCACCGGAATCCTCTTCCACTCCTCCATGAGGACATCATTAAGCTTGTGGATGTTAGAGACCTTGCACTCCTCCATGTTCCGTTTAAGGATGCCCCACAGATGCTCCATAGGGTTTAGGTCTGGAGACATGCTTGGTCAGTCTAGCACTCTTACCATCATTTTCAATGGTCATCATGGAGGTGTGTTTGGTGTTGTTATAATGTTGAAATACTCAGAAAATAGGAGCAATGCATCCTTTTAAAAATACTAAATCTTTATTAAATCATCTAAAAGAAGAATTAAATGGAAACATTTAAGGATGAGCCACACACCTTTCATGTAGAAAAACACAAAAAAATTCTTAGTATTTTTTTTATCTTAACATAAAACCTTTCTAATACCACTATTACACTATAGCCAGCACAAAGGAAACCCAGGTAATAGCACAGTGCAGGATTTAAGACAGGGATAAATAAGTCTAAAAATACATGTGAATGTAGAATATTATAAGTGGGCTCACCAACCACTGCACAACATTTATATTACTTTTGTCCTCTTATGTGATAGAGGTGGGTTCTAGAATTTGGTTGTTACTAAAACTGTTACTTATAGACATGAATTTCTTATGAAAGATTTGCCTGTGCTAGCAAAAATTCCTATATGACAACGACCCTGAGAGCTTTGCTGAAGGACACAGATAACTGAAAAGAGCAATTACTGTGTTAAATAATATTATATTTGTTTGAGCTTGTTGATCTGCAACCTCAAAAAGTACAAAGGAGCACATTCTGCTAAAGAACCTATATCTCAGATTAATATCATAGCTTAAAAATGTAAGTTCAAGATCCACATAATATAAGACAGAATGAAAAAACACATTTTTTGGCATAATTGTAATTTATAGATAACCAAGATGTTTCATTTATAAAAAAAACAAAACAAAATAATAAGTATGCTAAACATTATAAACCGACAAAACCCCTGTTGAGACTTGCCTGCATGAATCTTCATTTACCACATGGGGGAGTTAGAATCTTAATAAGCTGAACACAATAACTAATTTTCTGTTCCATTTTTGTATTGAATAAATTTGAGCTAAAAAAAATTACAGAAACACATTACACTTATGGAAATCTATTTAATTCCTACCTGGTTCAGTCTTTGCCAATATTCTGGTCCCTTTTCCATTTTTCTTAAACTTGGTGGAATGTACCAAAAACAGATATTTGCATATTCTGGCTAAAAGAACAAAAACAAACAAAAATTTTTTTTTACATTGTATAGGAAAAATAAAGTAATCTAAAAATTCAAATGCACAGTCTACATCTCGAGAATCTAGTTCTTTGTTTAGTTATTCAATTCACTTTTGGCACCTGTGAAACTTTATACAGTGTTAAATGACTAGCAACATTTGTGTGTTGTGCTATATAGCTATATACAACAGAATACATGACATAATCTAAAACTGTGAATTATACAAGCATGTCTTTAGTAAGTACAGGCAATCCCCGGGTTGCGAACGGGATAGGGACTGTAGGCTTGTTCTTAAAGGAGTTGTCTCATTACAAGCTTTCAGCCTACTTCAAAGTGCCTGACAGCAACACATTTTTCAATTCAGGGGCGTGCTTCTTGTCTGCCTCTTCTCCTCCCTCTTCCCCCCTCCCCTCAGCACACAGAAAGCTCTTCTCCATAACTTCTATACAGCAAGGGGGAGGGGGTTTGCTGCCAGAGTTAATCCTGTGTGTGCCTGCCTAGGTCTGCTGCAGGCTCTTGCTGCTCCTCTCCACAGTCAGGAGACAGGAGAGGGCTAATCTATGAGTGTGGAGAGGTCTGTGAAGCTGTGATTGCTAATAACAGAGCAGGGGAGATGCAAGTGTTCCTATACCCCCTGTTTAGCATACAAATCTCCATCATAAGCAACAACAAACAAACCCTATCAGAACAGACACAGGGCAGCTGTGAAGTGTGTTACTATAATCACGATGTGTCACTAATACAGCAGAGCAGGGAGGGGTATGAACCATTCACATGCCCCCCTGATCTCTTCTATTAGTATAGTCAGAGCTCCACAGACACATCATGATTATAGTAACACACTTCACTGCTGTCAGCCTCATCTCTTCTCTCCTCAATCTGTGTAGAGAACAGGAGGGAGCAGGCACACACAGGGTTAATCCAGCTACACAGACACAGAAGCCCTCCCCCTCCCACTCCCTTCCCTACAGAAGCATACTGTGTGGGAGGGGCTCTGTGCTCTGACCTGTATTCAGAAACAGATGAGTCACCAGCACTGACAGCCAGTGAGATAAAGATCAACAGGTCAGCTGCTATAGGGATTTCAGGAGCTGATACACTACTAACAGGGATAACTCAAAATCAGTAGGACATTTGTAATGAACATATGTTGCAAAGCTGCTTGTTTTTTAAAGATCTTTTAATTAAAACCCAATCATTGTAGTGAGACAACCCCTTTAAGTTGAATTTGTATGCAAGTCAGAACAGGTATATTTAAATATAACTCCAGCACAAAAGTTTTAGTTTTTGGATAGTGCAGGGAAGGGTTTTTCCATTTGTTTTGGTGTCTGTGCCCCTGTTAAGAAGATTTCACCTCATTTACGCCTCAAGTGCTGCTGTGGCATGCTGGAACTTGTCATTCCACAGCTTCTATCTGCTGTGGAACATTGAGCTAAAAGTGCCAGCATGCCTCATAAGTCTCAGTTTTTAACTAGGGGACAAATGTAAGTCTGAACGGTGTGAGTCGGGGACTGCCTGTACAGAGAAGATGAAAGGAGATCAGATATTGAATATTTGTAACCTACATAGCATTTGACAACACTGTCATTTCACTACAATGTCACTTAAATAATAATAATGAGAAAATAAGAATTCATGAATATAGCTAGACATTTGTAGTCTGTAGTTATTGGGACCATTTCTATATTATTTCTGCAATAGCCTGACTCCAATAATAAGCAAAATATTATATATAGTCATGTCAAGACACATTATTATGGCCAGCAGCTAATATCCAGAGTAGCAATACAGACAGCAGCTGGACGAGCTTAGAGTGATTTAGTAAGATCCTGGTAGGTTGTCACAGGTATCTGAAGCCATATTGACTGCAGTGCATCCCAGAGCTGCCAGAGAGTGCGTGGAGGAGAATCCATACAGCGAATATGATGACTGAGGTGGACCCAGAGCTGCTCAATTAGGTTCAAGTCTGGGGAATCAGGTGGTCAAGATTGTACTTGGAAGTCTTGGTCCTGCTTTTCCAAGCAATGTTGAACATTTCTAGCCATGTGATATATTGCATACACCACAGGAAAGACAATTAGATTTATACCCAAATCGGTTTAGAGTGCCTTCCATAGGCTCAGAGGATACCACTTAAATACCACTTAAATATTTCAAAGACAATAACACTACCAGCACAAGCTTGTTTTCTTCCAGCAATGGTTGCAGCGTGTTTGTTGTTTGATGTTTGTTGCCTCACATGCCAGTGTCCATCCGTTTCATGTCCATCCGTTTCATGTAAACATGACTGATTGGCAACCCTTTGCCCATCAGGGGGGGTCTAATTCTGATATTTCCATAAAAATTAAAGCCTTTTCTGCCAACTTGATTAGCACACTTGAATTTACCATCCATCTGTTTAGGAACTCCATGCACAGTAGGGTTAATTGAACTGTTGTTTTAGACACACATTTGGTGACTCCCTGATTATTTTGCTGGTGGATTGTAACATGTTGGTCCTCCTTCATGCACCGTTATAGCCGACGTTCACCTCTGAGACTCATGGTGCTGCACGTTTTCCACGTCGCTTATTCGCAGTGGTGGAGCTGCTTGTAACTTTGATCATTTTCCCCTTTAATCCATGACAGCAATGAGGGATATGTGTACAGACATCCTATCGCACACCTTATATACTCACCAAGTCAGCTCTCAACATGTGAATTCCTTTATGAGCTGCTGACGTCGAAAGTAGAAATTATTCGTAACAATGTGATAACCTACCAGCACCTTAATGAGTCACTCTAAGCCCGTCTAGCTGCTGTCCATACTGCTGGATATATATAGAAATGGTCATCATGCAATTTACTGTCTGCACTTTGTACATATAGTTTACATTTACTGTGGATCAGTTTCTTCTTGATCCAACAAGCTTCTCAGGAGATTCAGCTTAGATGAAACTACACATAAAATATACATCTATTCTTAGATGTTCCCTTTATGAGTGGGAGTAATCCAATAATTCAGTAGCTGCAGGGAAATAAAAGCCCCACCGCTTTCTATTCAGCCTGTATCTTCTGTGTCTAAGGAAGATCTAGGCTGCTGTTAGCACAGGCTCAAAAGGGCAACTTCAGTATTGCTCACCTGCTCTGTTACCCAGTAACTTCAGCTTGTATCTAGAACAATTACAATAATGAGGCCTCATGCACATGTATGCACTACAGATACTGTTGTATGGATCTGTACAATGACACCCACAAACAAATCTATAGATCCACACGGGAGGCATACAAAGCTTTTATCCCACAGACTAATACGGATACATGAAACAAAACCTCCATCACATGCTGTATTATAGATATCTTAGAGAATTCCTTGCATAAAAGAATACTGAGGAACCATGGCAGCCCGTAGTGTTGTGACATGTCCATGCATGTGGGTTTGCAATGTACATGAGGCTTAATAGGTTAGGGAATGGTTTTATAATTTAGTATTCTTGTGTGTTGTTGCATTTTCATTGTTTGTGAGTTCAACTAATATTTACCTGGCTAATATCAAAAATATACATTTCTTTTGTCAATGTATTTTTTAGTGGTCACAAAATGCATGACCGTTATGTTTTACGCCCAAATGTCATATGGAAGAGTGAAGTACAAGCCTCGTAAAATATGTAATTTAATACTACTGGGCTCTGTTGAACCATGGTTCTAATTTGTGTTTCTGAAATAGGACCCTATTTATTTCATACCGTTTCGACCAAACTTCTGAAAAAAATTGGGTTCTGAACCCAATTTTTTTTTCTCTAATTCCATCGCCATCTCTAATCCTATCCCTTACCCAACCCTAAGCCTAACCCTAAATTAGTGTTAGGGTCACCAGAGTGTTTTAGGGATTAATTTATGTTTCAATGTTACCTAAGCTTTTTGTCCCTCTCCCCATGGTATCATAACCAACAACATTTCCAGTTCTCAAAACATAAGGGTAAACTAGGCAAACCAAAAGTGACATTAGACATGGCACTGGAAGTTATGCCATGACGGGAGTAACACAAGGTCTGGAGTAATACTCAGAAGTAAATTAACTCCTGAAAATACTGAAAAACCAAACCTTAATAATGAGCCCAATTTACGATAATGGCTAATTTTTCTGTGTGTGTGCAATGCTTATGTTAATGATTATTTCATGCTTTGCTGTATGTGATAGAACTGTAGACTCTGTATACATTATAATGCATGAAATAATTATTAAAAGGATTTTACAGTAATGGCATATTGACAGGATATGTCATCAGTGTGAGAAAGGTGTGGTCCCATCTCTAAGACCTGCACCTATCAAGAGAACAGGCCCCCAAACTTCCAGTCTAGAATGGAAAAGTGTTTTGAGTGCTTATCATCTTAAAAGGGTTGTCTCACCATGCTTTCACCAAGCCATAGCCAGCTTCTGACACACATTTCCTGGTCAGGCTATGGGTGCTTCTATAACAGTGATTGACATATTAACTCTGCTATTCCTAGCGGAGCCTTACAGTAATATGACTGCAGGAGGTTTGTAAATTATAGTGCACAAGACTACAGAGTTCAAAATGGTAAAAGCTTTTTAGTAAGTGATGTAAACGCATTACTTATTAAGATAATAAGGAACAGAGCAAGGAATGAGTCATCATCACTGTTTCTGCCTGTAAAAGCAGAGAGAGGTGTCCAGTAACTAGAGGAATTTGTCTGCAAAATTAAGAAATGAGATTTGCTCCTAACTCTGAAGAGCAGCAACATAAGAAGAGCAATGTATTTGGTAACAGTCGTTATTTAGTTTTGCCTACATAGCTAATCAATATAATTGGAATACTCCTTTAAGTGTCATTCATTCTGCACAATTTCAGCTGTAATTAAAGGGTCAGATAGTGTAGTCTAAGTTAGATCCCTAGAAGAATTGCTACTTTAATTATGTATGATGGAAAAAGTCAGAGGAAGATATAAATTTAGCAGTATGAAGGTGTACATCACTACCTAAGTAATTACATACCTCCCAGAGAAGCTCAAATCCATCTCTCTTCTTAATTTCATTAGCTAGATATCTGTAGAAGAAAAGTTGTATTTGTTATTACAGTATTGTTCTAATATTATAGTCAATGGAAGTTAGTGGTCTGTTATACCATGAATGTGAATAGTAAGAAGTACATATTCAGCTCTATTCAGAATTACTGAATCCTTAATGTAAATTATGTTTATATGCAAGATGTATACATTTCAGCTGTTTGTATAAAAACATACAACAATAATTTAAATAGCCGAACACAACTAATATAACAAGTTGTTACAAATTTAATATAAAGTGACACGTTTAATGACTACTGTAGTCTAAGAATTACTCAACCACTTGATGACAACCATTTTTAGTACTAAGTAGAAAAGCATTTTGCTGTTATCTTCTATAACCATAATGCATAGCCAGGCATTAGCTTTAGGCAGCGTTCCGGAGGGATCTCAGCTTATTGTTAACGGGATTGCTTTCTTGAAATGCATTTTTTTGGGTTCAAGTCAGGCATATGTGATGATCACTGCTGAATCTTCCAGAACTTCTTCTAAAGCCAAGCTTTGGTGGACTTTGATATATGCTTGGGATTATTGTCCTCTTAGAAGGTTCAATGATGCCGTTTTAGATTCCTGATAGTCCATCGTTCTATATACACTGTAGATTTCTAGTGTCAGAGGAAGAAAAGCAAGTCATCACAGTTATCTGACTTGAACCCCTTAGAAATTCTTTGGTGGGAACTTAAGAAGATAGCTTTAGCACCTAAACCCAAGAATATTAGTGAACTAGAGAAAAAAAATATGAGTATGAAGCTAAGATTTCTCAGGAATACAATGGCCTTCTTCAAGTCCCGAGCAAATTTTCCTTCAGGTTCAAGGCAGGCGACTGTGACGTTCACTCTTAGGGCATGTCCCCATGGCATGGTTTTTCACACAGATTTACAGACGGTTTTTGGATTTGAAAGCCGTCTGTAAACCAGCTGTCAACCTTTTACATGGACTTTAATGGAAAATCTGTGCAGCGGACCCCACTGCACGGATTTTCCGCTGGATTTTTTTTTTTTAGGCCGCCGGCGGTCTGAAAAACATAGAGCATGTTCATTCTTCCGCCCAGTTATTGGGCGGAACATGAACATGTCGGTGCGAAGGGGGAGGACTTGAATCCACAAACCGCAGAGAAAAGCCGTCCCCCTGTGTGCCAACAGCAGACCGAATCTGTGCCATGTAAACGGCACCTTAAACTTTTCAGGAATCTCTTCTGAAGCCAAGCCTGGTGGACTTCAAGGTATACTTGGAAATATTGTCCTGTTGGAGGGTCCAAGGATGTCAAAGTTTCAGATTCCTGACAGAACAAATCAGGCAATTCCAGTTGCCTAACTTCAACCCCCTAGAAATTCTTTGGTGGTAATTTAAGAAGACAGTTGCAGCAAGTAAACCCAAGAATATTAGTGAACTAGAGAACAATAGTCATTAGGAATATACTAAAATTTCTCAGGCATGTCATGATTTCTTAGGAACATAACTTTGTAGCAAGTCTTAAGATCAAAAAATGTTCTAATAAGTATTAACGGGTATCTGTCAGCAATTATTATTTTTGTAACTAACTAAAACCAGACACTGATAAATATTCTTTTCTCTTCTTTCTTTTCTTTTTTTTCTTATTTTCTGATTGTAGATTTCTCAATTTGGTCATCTATATGTGATTGTGGAGGCTGCTTTCTTGCCTGCACTGCTTTCAGCAGCATTTAGAGATATGCTTTACAGCAGATTCATGGAGATAGGAGAATATGAAAAGGATCAGTCCCATCGACTTCTAATTTTCTAAGCATGGTCTGTGACCTGGGAAGAAGTCACTATGCCAGGAGGAGGAGAGGGTGAACTGTGACTTCTATAGTGACTGGTGGATCCTGTGTACATATTAGTGTCACCTTTCAGTGTAACCCTGCTTGTACTGATCATCAGCAGACTACTGAAAATATTTCTCTACAGAATAGGAAATGTCAGACTATAATTAGGTCTAGTGGCCAAAGTGAAAACTGCAGGACTTAAGAATTAAGACTATTTAGAATATTTCTAAATATTGAAAGTGATATGGAAAATATAAAAATAACCAAAAATTCTTATTTAACATAAAAACATGTGTTAAACAATAAATCATTTTTAAAGACATATTCCCTTTAAAGATGCTTGTCATGAAGGGGTGAAATAATTCTAAGAGTCTAGTAGTCGGAAAGACATTTTAGGAGGAAATCTGAGGAAAAATACTACTGGCAATGTAGACACGCTGGGTAAATAGCTCTTCAAATATATTAAATTTATTATAACAAATAGTAGCAAAAAGCTCACAATACTTTGTACAACAGAGGTTACTTGCGCTTAGTTGCAGATAGCACAGTGGTCCGACTGTCCAATCATTTGGTAAGGCAAAAGTCTGTATTGCATCCTCATAGTACAGCGTCTCTTCTCCTTTCCTTTCAAGCATTTGAGAAAGAGAGGAGGTGCCTCTCGAAACGTAACGCGCCTGCGCTGACTGCCCGCCTGTCTATCTGGATGCTCCACCTGTGTACTCCAAGAAAGGAGAGGAGACGCTGTGCTATGCGGATGCAATACGGACTTTTGCCTTACCTTGGAGTACACAGGTGGAGCATCCAGATGGACAGGCGGGCAGTCAGCGCAGGCGCGCGACATTTCGAGAGGCACCTCCTCTCTTTCTCAAGCGCTTGAAAGGAAAGGAGAGGAGACACTGTGCTATGCGGATGCAATACAGACTTTTGCCTTACCAAATGATTGGACAGTCGGACCACTGTGCTATGTGCAACTAAGCGCAAGTAACCTCTATTGTACAAAGTATTGTGAGCTTTTTGCTACTATTTGTTATAATAAATTTAACATATTTAAAGAGCTATTTACCCAGTTTGTCTACATTGCCAAGTATGGAAGGAGCCACAGATTTCCTGACTGGGTAATTAGTGAGCTGACTCCAGCTTGATAACTACCTACATATGTATTTGGAAAAATACTACTGGTCATGTTAGACATGTTGAGCTACAGTATATAAATTGTTCTAGTTTCTTTTTGTACAAAGAGATTGTACATTTTGCATGGAGTGGTTTGACTAATTTTGATTACACCAACACATCCCCTTTTTGATAATATTTCTGGGGAAGTAGTATTGATTTAAATAAATGAAAATTCACATATAATCTGAAAGATTAACATTTTGTAAAAGTAGAGATCAAAGATTAACTCTAATTTCTAAAACTGCCAAGGATTGTACTTGTTTGATATAAAAATATACCAAAGAGAAAAAAATAATTATTTTCTCTGTTTAATCCCTTCACCAGGCTTGTAGGCAGAAATTGACATTGTCCAGTCAGAAATTGACATTGTCCATTGCAGAGAAAGTGCTCTCTAAACTGGATTCATTTTAAGTAGAGATCAATATAGGTGGGATTAGAGGAAAGTTTTGCTTCTGCTCTACATAATGAATATTTGATATGAAATGAGTAGCTATGTCGACATTATAATGCTCATTATGGTTGTCCAAGGTTTCGACGGTAGTTCCAGAAGATTAGAATAACATGTCAGCCTTCTTGCAGAACAAGCACCTCAGCTGTCTGTTGTGTTGCAGCTCAACTCCATGCGCTAGTGTTGGGCAGAAACTGCATCATTGAATGTTCTTCTAATCTCATACAAGCCTTTTAAAAGAAAAGTTATCATCATAGGCAGAATGAAATAGCCACAGGCTACCTCATTCCAATACGGTTAGTTTTACTTCGAGACACTATGTTGTTTTGGAGAAAACATAGTTTGAGATAGCAGAAGAGTCTAATGTGTGGAATCTCCTTGCTTAGCTCAGTTTAAGCTACAATTCTATCCCTGTACCCGAAAGTAATTTGAGAAGTATAAAAAAGCTGACAATTATTGTTAAGAATTGTAACGCTTTCCTGAGACATTATTTAACCTCTCTTGATTTCCACATATTATTTGAGTATACCAAATGAGGCTACAGAAAGTTACTTTTGTGACCACTTTCCATACTTATGGTTCTTCATATTCTGTAGGGGAGGTACTCAAAAAAATGTTAAAAGGACAGAAATTGAAGCTGATGTGCTCACATGTGATCTGTGCACCATTCTGAAGAGGGACTTGAGATTTATATTACAATTCTAAGTTTTGGGAATACCATGATAAGTGTAATTCAACCTCTGGAACCATGCTCTAGAAACAACTTTATAATCAGAACATGCCTTTTCAAATATTCTCAATAAATAATTCCTTGTGTAATCAAAACCGTCCACTAAATGTATATCAGTACTGATAGTGTCATGATCCTGCCTGACAGACGCCCAGCTTTAAACTCTGGTTGCTGGCCACGGCCGTTGCGACAAAAACCGCAGTGTCGGTCGTAGTGCTCACTAGTGTGAACTCTGTCTTGCCATGCTCTGTATTTGTAATTGATTCTTGGGCAATGCCAGTGGTCATGAATCCTCCAGCACTCTTTTAGTTAACCTGGTTCCCTTCAGGTCTCTTTAATTGACAGCTTTGTTTTCCGACCTGGTCTTTTGTTTCTTCCACCTATCACCTGTTTTTTGTTCCTTGGTCTATTATAAATAAGGTTACTTGTCTTTCCTCTTTGCCTGCTATATTGGGTTCTTTCTGTACCTGTAGCTAGCCCTTCCTCTTGCTGGATTTCCTTGTTATTGACTATTCTTCTGCCTCCTGATTTTGTACTGCTTCTCCCGACAGTTACTGACCTGGCTTGTCTGACCCTCCGTGTTTGTGTTCGGTGTTTTTTTCGTCTGCGCCCGTGTTTCCATTTTTTCTTTATCTCGCAGTCTTGGGTTGGGGCTGCCCTTTTTAAGGGGTGGGGCACCCCAAAGGCGGGGACAGGGGTTTGGGGAAAGAAATCGGGGCCTATTTTTATCTTTTAATTTCGGCACCCCTAAACCCTTTTCCCCACAGATGGACACGGAATAACCAAACTTTCACTATAGTATAAGGATGCTGTAAACTTTCAGTACTGTGAAGGGGGAAACTCATTTAAAAAACATCATCCCATTTCTTTCCCTCGATATAATAAAAATAACCCAAAATTTGGGAGGTATAAAATTGTGTTAAAGAATGACATTTTGAAAAATGCTGAAGAAAAAAACAATAATGCCAATAGTTTCTGTTCAAAACTTGATATATTGACATCTATACGGATTCTCTTTTTTTGAACAGAAGGGTGTTTTTTTTTTAATGTGAATATTCTTAGTAAGAAAGAATGCCTTTCCTTATTATAAATAATGATATTTGAAATAAAAGGGTCATTTAGCTAATAGTAAATAAAAAAAATGGAAATATGAGCTCAAAATAAAATCATACAAAAACATTTTTGTTTTATTAATAAAAACCCCTCAAGATAAATTCTGTAAAGATCCATCGCCAGATGGCCGTTTAGACACGGTTTTTTTAAGCTAAAATACAGCAGATAACAATCAAAATGCTATCAAGTATAATTATGGCAAAATAGCTGCAAAGAGTAGAAACCCTAAAGCTGTAGATCTTGCGTTTTCAAGCCAGATACCAAGTTTTAAAATGTGGTTGTTAAAAAGTAAAAAAAAAAAAAATGTATTCAAAAATAATAATTTTAAGTTTAGAGTTGTCAAAGAACAATTTATTAAGAATTATACAACTCAGGATGCTAAGACGCATATTGTCACCTTTCTTTTCAAGATGAAATAAAAAAAAAACAACCTATGCCTCATTTTAAGAAATCTCATTAAAGGCGAGAGGGGCACATGACCTTCATGGCTCCCACACAGATTTCTGGTTTCCCTTTAACACCTTTGGGGGTACAGTCTGTATTAGTCATTATTTTCCCTTCGGGGAGCATTCCCCTTTAAAAAAAGCACTGTAATTTTTTAAGTGATATAGTAAAATTGAAGTTCTAGAGGCACCAAAACCACCTATATGCTTCAGATTGAACAAAAAAAAAAATTGTTGAATGTATAAGGCCTTAAAAAATGTGCTTGGACCTTTAAAGATGACATGTGGATACTAGGATTGATTGATGTCTAAAGGCACCATATTACCACGAATGACCGCAGTTTTGTACAGACTCTAAAACTTAATCCATAAGGCTTTACAAGATATTTAAAATCCAGATGACTGATATAATTGTTTAAGTAAACACATCCCTGATTCTTGTGAAATAACTCGGTCAACACCATCTATTTTCCTCAACTACTGAAATGGAGACATACTAGTTTACCTTGGTGACCTAAACATGTCTCATTATGTCCAGGATCCTGACCATTCTCCAAAACAAACTTTTGTAGTTAGCTTTAGTGTCCTTGGTTCCTGTAAAAAAATAGGATCTTGGCCCTGAACATAACCATTTGGGGAAACAATTTCATCAGATGCGAACCCTTTTTTCTACCACTTCCACTCCCCTTAAATTTTTGCAAGTAAGCAAGAAAAGGAAACCAACTGGTGTCACACATGGAGACACCAGTTGTTGACAACAGATCTTTTTCTGTTTTTAAAAATCCACTACTGTTTTAATACAAAATTTCTGCAAATAAAGCAAATTTCCGTAAAAAGTTTTTTTTAAATTTTGTAAAGTAATGGGCCATGTATTCATCTGTAGGATATACAGTTGAATACATCAGGTTTATGTTCCGTGTGTACATCAGGTGAAGTAGATGATTGACGGCTCAGTCTGCTTATACAAGAACAGAAATGTTATATTTTTCTAACATTTGAACACTTTCTGCATTTTTAAGTAGATTGTGAAAATACTTTTACTTCCACATATGTTCAGAATTCTTGGAGAGCATCACATAAATGTTGTTTTCTTGTCCTTGACAAAATTGTTTAACAACTACTCATTACTAAGCCGTAAAAAAGCCAGCAAAATCCAAGGATTTTCAAATTGAGAAAAATGAACTCATTCCTCTTACAGATGACAGACATGAGATTTATCTCCCTGATGGAACTTAAAAAATAAAGCTCAAACTAATAACATATAATTGATGTAACTGTAACTTCACTGAGATGACTTGAATGAATGAGTCAGTGAAGAAATGACACCTATGACAACTTTAACACCTCTGAGTTGGCCTTGTGCAGCAGAAAAGAACTGTCCTTAAAATATAAGGTCAGAAGACGAGCTCATAAAACCAAACCTATTTTCAGACTCTAAGGCACACGAGTTTGTATCCTTCAAGTAATCCCCATTGCAATATATCAGCCAGACACCAGCTGTTCAGCTAGCCAAAACAGCTGAAAACTTGGATAAAAGAAATCGAAAAATAAAACAGACAGTTGACAGATACAATAAAACCTTATCAAATACCATCATGGCTATGGCCTTCAGAAGCAAATAAGAGCATTTTGTGTAACTGCATCAGATAAGATTGCTTCTATAAAAGCTTTGACTGATGCAATAATTTCATTAGCATTACAATTTGCTCGAAAAAAGAAACTAATGTAATGACAGCAATATGTTAAAAGGTTAGAGCCAGAATACAACTGGACAAGACGAAGTGCTGCAAAGTGTTCTCTAAAAGCCTTATCATGGGATCTTGTTTTCAATTAGAGTATAAAGACGAAATGCTAGGTTGACTTTATTTATTACGCTTTAACTAATAAGGTAATGGATTGATGCAAAACTCCGCACAAGATAAATGAGTGTAATGTCAAGAACACTTAGCAATTGGAAAGCAAGGCAACACATAAAAAAATAAATGCTTTTACTTATTTTTCACTTTATATCAAAATTTAAAAAAATATGTTTAGAATTTGTTACCTTGAACCATAAATTCAAGGAAAGTTGATTCAGCTCAAAAGCAGTTTATTTTGTATCGCATCTTTCCACACTATTTTACAACATATTATTTATATTTATGGATGCAGCAGAGTTTAACTTGACTATGATATCATGACTTTTCATATTATCTGCTATCAACTCTAAACAAAAGCTATAAAAAAATTTTTTAAAAAGAGGGGTGTTTCAATATAAAAAAAAAAAGGGTATATACCAACCCAAGAGGGGT